>CAUZXS010006737.1:0-138728 GCA_963585895.1 Sepioteuthis lessoniana | reverse complement strand
GATGGGGGGTAAATATTACGGTGGAATCATCATCATCATCATATCGTGCTGGCAGCACGGATATCCCTGACCCTCTCTCGCCACTCCTCCTTATCGTTCATCGCCCTAGGCAGGTCTTCAGGACAACATCCTGTATCCTCACACAGCTGCTGAATGTACGTTCGTGCTGGTCGTCCTGCTTTTGCGCGGCCGTGTGTGGGGATCCATAAGAGTACATCTCTTATGAGTTCATCTCTGCTTCTCCAGCAATGTCCTGCATGTCTGGTTCGCCTAACTTGAATAGATTTCGTGATAGGGGGCAGGTGGCCGTACAGTTGGTGTCTTGTGGGGTGCCGCTGCCAGGACTTGTTGAGGATTGCACGCAGCATTCTTGTGTAATTGCCATCTAGTTTCTTCTCGAGCCGTTTTGTTAGCGTCCATGTAGTGCATCCATATAGCAGTATTGATGTGACCGCTGCCTGGAAGAAACTGCGTTTCATTTTATCGGTTAGGTCTGATTTCCATATAGTCGATAGCCTATTGATAGCTGTCCATGCTTTCGTTAACCTCGTTTCGATGTCCTTTTCGGTTGATTCGACGCTGCTTCCTAGGTACGTGAATTTGTCTACTAGTTTAAGAGGGGTTCCTTCTAGAGTGGAGATGTCCCCCGTTTGGTTATAGCACATATATTCCGTTTTGTGTGCATTAACATGGAGGCCTATGCTTGCTGCTGCTCGTTCCAGGCTATGCAGAAGTGTTTCGGCTTGGTCAGGTGTATTTGCCAGTATCGCTATGTCATCGGCGTAGTCGGCGTCGGTAATTGTTGTTGCGGGATATCTTCTGCTTCTTTTCTTCGTCAGTTCGAAGCCATTCTCTTTGATTTTGTCAATCGATGTTCTAAGTACGTAGTCTAGACAAATGATAAAGAGATACGGAGCCAGCGTGTCCCCTTGTAGTACTCCTGCTACAATGTCGAAGTATTCTGTGTCTCCATCTGGTGATCGTACTTTTACTTTAGTGTTTCTATAGAGAATCGTTATTGCCGCTACGGTTTCTTTAGGTATGCCGTACGCTAGTAGGATTTGTTCCATCTTTCCTCTGTGAATGGAGTCGAAAGCCTTGGTAAAGTCGACAAATATTAATGTCGCTTGTAGGTTCTTTGCCCGTACACCTTCAAGGATTCTGCGGATGGTTAGTATTTGTGAGGTCGTAGATCTATTTCTTCGGAAGCCATTTTGGTTTTTTCTAAGTATGTTGTCGATTTTGGGTTCTATGCGGTTTCGTAGTAGGGCATTGTAGATTTTGGCAGCTATGGATGTAAGTGTTATGCCTCGGTAGTTTTTGGCTAGTCCGAGGTCCCCCTTTTTAGGGAAGGGGAGTATGCATCCCTTCGTCCATCTATCTATCGGATTTTGATTGTATACTGCGTTGCAGTGTCGGAGCAGTATGTCGTCGAATTGTCTGGTCTTCCATACTTCCGGGGGAATTTCGTCCAGTCCTGCAGCTTTCCTATTTTTAATTTTTCTGAGAACCGAGTCGAGTTCTCCTTGTGTGAACGGTCCAAGTTTAATGTCTAATTGTTTGCTAATTATTCTGGTGATTGGTTCATGCGTTATTTTTGGTGGGTTTCCAAGTAAGTTTTCGAAGTGCTGTTTCCACAGTTTTATTCTTTCTTGTTGGTTTGCTGCTTTAAGTTTTGCTTTGGCTGTGCTCTTTCTTCTGCTCACTTCGTTTATTGTTTGCCAGGCAATTCTAGATTGTCTATCTTCTACCGAGTCTCTGATCTTATCTATCTGATTTTGAATGTATTCTGTCTGTTCCTTTATATATATGCCTGCTAATTGATTTTGTGCCGTTTTTAGTTTTAAGGCATTTGTGTTTGTTGGGTTTTTTCGATAGTTTTTGGAGGCTGTTTTCACTAGTGCACGTTTTTCTCTCACCGCTAAGGTTTCCCATGGGACTCTATATTTAGTTTTAATTTTTGTTGGAATGTATTTTGCTGCTGCCTCAAGGTGTGCATTGACGAAATTTTCGTATTCGTCGTTTGGTGTACTTTTTTCCGTCTTTTCTTGTAGTGTTTCGAATCTGTTTCTCAATTCTAATACGTATTTATCTCTGACATCTTTGTTGTTTAATAGGGCCCAGTCATAGTGTTTGGTGGTCGCTGTTCGTTTGGCGTTTTTTCGTAGGCTTAACCGTATTTTCGCTGTGACTATTCGGTGATCGGTGGACACACCCTCAAAAGAGGAGTATGCCTCGCAATTCAATGCACTATTCTTCCATTTCTTGTTTATAAGGACGTAGTCTATCTGAGCTTTAGTATTGTTTGCGTACGTGTATGTCCATAGTTTGCCCTCTCTTTTTTGGTAGTTTGTATTGAGGCATGCTAATCTATTTTCTATCATGAAATCTGTTAGATGTTGCCCATTTCTATTTGACGTGTTGTGGAGGCTGTATTTGTTGTTTCCGTTTTTCCCGATTTGTGCATTCATGTCTCCGCCAATGACTAACATGTTGTGTTTCGGGATGCTACGCACTAATGAGGATAACTCATCGTAGAAGGTGACTATTTCATTTTCTTCACTAACATTGGTGGGGCTGTAGCATGAGACGATTGTTGCTCTGGGGTTTCCGTTAAATGTAGCTACCATCATCCTAGGTCGTATTTTCTCTATGCTATTAAGCGTTTTTAGTGCTCTAGGTCCTATAAGCAATCCTACCCCTCCTACTGCGGCGTTGACAGAGTTTTTCCATGCGGATACAGTGGCGAGCGTCCATCCATTGCCAGTTTCGTGATATTTGATATCTTCTGTGTGCGTGTATCTGTGTTCTTGTATGCAAATTATTTCTATATTATGTTCTTCGGCCGATGCAATTAGCTCTGGGAGTTGTCCTATTCTATTTAAGGTTCTTACGTTAAATGTGGCTATTTGTAGTGTTTGCTTGCATTTTAGTAGTTTTGATTGTTTGAGCTCTGTAGCTGATTTTTCGAACACCGAGGCCAGGGCTCCAACCTCAGCAGGACGCGCCCCTTTTTTACCCGCGCGAAGAGCGATGCGGTTTGTGTAAGTGGTTTGAGTGTGGGTCATGGTTATCTTTCGATGGCTGTTTTATTCTCTTCTATAGAAGCCACTCTTATAGAGGAGCAGCAGTAGTTCCCCGATCGAACTGTCGATCCTGAGCGAAAAGTCGTCAAACTCACGTCCAGGACCCATTTGGGTATTGACTTTGGTCGTCCATTGGTTTATTCAAATACCTTAACGTACATCATGCTGCTTCCCATGTGTACATAATAAAATAAATGGACATAAAAAAAAAAAAATAAAAAAATAAATAAATAAATAAATAAAAGGGGGGGATTTGTTTTAAGTTTCAACTTAGTTAAAGTCCAACATTAAGGTACTTTCTTATGACTTTCACTAATACTGACTTATACTTTTTTGCTGTATTGGGACTTTTCCAAGAGTTTTTCATTTTTTTTTTTCATCCTACAGTTGGGGACCTAGCAGGCTTCAGGAATTAGAGCTCTGTGGTAGCATTAGGCGTTCTAGGCTTTTTCTTCTAAACTACTGTTAGGGCTTTCTTTACGAATTTTTAAATTATTCGATAGAAGATATTTAAAAACATTCTGCCTTGTTCGCTGACATGTGGATAGGCTTAATATCAAATTGGCTTTACAGTAGAGTAAGCGTGCCTTTACATTTAAAACGCATAGTTTAAGCATTATTTTACAAACAACATATTTTACAGCATAACATTTTGTAAAATTCAGCATTTTAAATTGGAATTAAAGACATATTGACCAATATTGACATATTTCTTCCACTTGGCTCCTGAGTTCAAATGCGTCTTCTTCGTTTGGACTTTTATTTACTACTGATATTTTAGGTAGCTTTGGGGGCGGTCTAGTGGGGTGAAGGGGACAATTCGTTTTTGTTGGGTTTTTTTTTTTTTTTCTTTTTCCTTTTCTGAGGGGGGGGGCTGTAGTAGCATTCTAGGCTTTTTCTTCTAAACTACTGTTAGGGCTTTCTTTACGAATTTTTAAATTATTCGATAGAAGATATTTAAAAACATTCTGCCTTGTTCGCTGACATGTGGATAGGCTTAATATCCAATTGGCTTTACAGTAGAGTAAGCGTGCCTTTACATTTAAAACGCATAGTTTAAGCATTATTTTACAAACAAAATACAGCATAACATTTTGTAAAATTCAGCATTTTAAATTGGAATTAAAGACATACTGACCAATATTGACATATTTCTTCCACTTGGCTCCTGAGTTCAAATGCGTCTTCTTCGTTTGGACTTTTATTTACTACTGATATTTTAGGTAGCTTTGGGGGCGGTCTAGTGGGGTGAAGGGGACAATTCGTTTTTGTTGGTTTTTTTTTTTTTTCTTTTTCCTTTTCTGAGGGGGGGGGGCTGTAGTAGCATTCTAGGCTTTTTCTTCTAAACTACTGTTAGGGCTTTCTTTACGAATTTTTAAATTATTCGATAGAAGATATTTAAAAACATTCTGCCTTGTTCGCTGACATGTGGATAGGCTTAATATCAAATTGGCTTTACAGTAGAGTAAGCGTGCCTTTACATTTAAAACGCATAGCTTAAACTATGCGTTAAAAACTTACGGTGGAATACATTATATATATTATTATTATTAGTTTTTCACACCAGCTGTAACTGATGATTTTTCATTCGAGTGAGTGACAGCCAGTCTTTTCAGGTCTCTAGGGAACTTCTGAGTATCCTGTTTGATTTTAATCGTGCTGTGGTCTAGATGGTTTCGATTCTTCCTCTGATCTCTAGTTCATCCAGTCTGTTTTTCCAGTGCTTGGGGATCGTTCCAAGGACTCCGACTTTGTCTCGCTTTTCGCTTTCTTTCACCTTCACTCTTTGGTCTGCTGCCACTGCGACATCTTCTTGATGACAAGTTTTTTTCCCTTGTTAATAAAAACTAGGTTTGGTCTTCTCGCATGAGTAGGAGGATCCGTTTGTATCTCAAAGTTCCAGAGTATTTTATGCGTTTCATTTTTCAGGACAGATCCCCGTTTGTACATTTGGTAAAATATCAGTTTCTTACACAATTCCCTGTGGATTACCATTCCCATCCACTCAGGTCTGTTCTTGTGTTACTTTTGTGTTACTCCACGTGACATACAATTGCTATTCAATTGCATATTTTTCAATTTTCGTTGTTGTTGTTGTTGTTATTATTATTATTATTATTATTATTATTATTATTATTATTATTATTAGCAATAGTTGTAGTAGTAGCAGTAGATTTTTTCTTTTTCCTTTTTCTTTTTTGTGCCTCATTCACATTTTCTGATTCTGATTCTTTGAAACTCTGAGTTCTCTCTATAGCGAAGTATTAAAACGTTATATTAAAAATAGAAATATGCTTTTAAATTAATCAAGACAAAATAGCCCTAGTTTCAAATATTTTCCTGTCCATAATGTCATCAAATATAGATATTTCAATTTCTGTGTGTTTTTTATCGTTGAATGTCACTTAATAAACAAACAATATTAACGAGTAATATATACGAACAATTTTCGGATTCTAGGATAAAAGTTCTTTTCATAATTCCTCGTCAATATTTTTATTTCAGCAATTTCATGTGGAAGTCCCCCATCTCTTCAAAATGGATTTGTGTTAGCCTCTAATGGCGTCTCATACAAGTCACACGTCACTTATCACTGCGTAAATGGTTTTAGGTTACATGGCTCAAATACCACTTGTCAGGCTGATGGACGTTGGTCTCAACTCCCAATGTGCACAAGTAAGTTAAGACATTTTTATGATAATCTTTACCATTTAAGTTGATCTTTTGTGCTTTTATTATATATAAGATAAGATTACATATAATTTTTGTGACACGTTGTGAATACATAAAGCTTTGGAAATGTCTGAGTAACGCTTTTTATTTCTGTTACAATCCTTTCATCTTGAAAATCAAAATAAGTTTTTATAGGTTCTTATCGTTAAGGTTTATTACCAGAATATTCAACTCCGTAGAGGAAGAATGGTACTAGCCCAGTCGGCTGGGGCTGTAGAATAGACCGACTGCATCTGTGCAGAGAGGTAAGACACCCCCCGCAATGAGTGTCCTGATATGACATTAATTTATCGGATGGCGAAGCTCCAGCCGAGGAGATTTACGAAAAGTTGAGTACCCCTTCACTGCCATTGCTCCCAGGTCCACTCAGACTCGGAGTGGTAGCAACTATCTATGGGTCAAATTGAACAAACTGTGTGCAAACAAATGACTGATGTTAAATTGTGACTGTTAATATAGCAATAAGTGAAACCATTTAACTGTGTGCAAAGAAGAGTTCAAACTTATTTAAGAATATTATCTACAATGTGTTTAAAAATCATATATATATTCAATGTATATGTATACACAAGATTTGGCATTAAATAACCTACAATGGTTGATATGCCATAAAACCAAACCCAAGAATGGTACGTCCAAAATAAAATTAGTAAGTGATATGAGTTATAATTAACCAAATGCCTTTTTTATCTGTTCATCTGTCATCGCATAACTCAAGGAAAGATAGACCCATAGCTACCAAATGTCTTTTTTATCCGTTTAATGCTTAATTTAAGGATAGATAAACCCATAGCTACTAAATTCTTACAAATGAAACTATGATGCATTTTTTTTTCAGTATTTTAGTTTTTAGAAATTCCAAAATTTCTCATTTTTTTAACCAGGGGTTCGATTTACAATATACATATAATGCTAAATCAGACCCTCATTTTGCGTCCATCACAAACCAAAAACATTTTTTTAATTTTTTTGCTTAACTGAACAAAATAGAACATCTGTTCCCACTTGATCATCGCACCCAGCTGTGAGTAAAATAGTAACCGTTCTTCTTCAGAGATGGCTTTAGCATTAAATAACCCAAGATGTTTGATATGCCATCAAAAAACGAAACTGAATCGGGTTATTGAAGTTAATCTGGCTCATCACTTAAGTTGATGACCATTTTAGTAACAGCAGGTTTTGTAAGTCTGATTAACCTGATTAAGTAATGCCAAATTAATTACAAAATTACGATTTTCTTTTTCCTGTGGGTCACCAAAATGAATCTTAAAAAATCATATTGTGTTTAACAAGAAATGACCTCTAGAGTATGAGAGCATAAACGTTAACATCTCAGCGACGTTTATTAACTTATAAGTATTTACAAAACCAAAGTTCAGTGTTACTTCCTCAAAATCCAGTTCGTTGTCAAAGTATCCAATTTGTAAGAAAATCAATGATGAAGAAAAAAAAAAAAGGAAATCGCATGGATTTAGTTCCTCCCCAGCAGTGTTTTTTACATGACGCCCTGTATCTTCAGTTTTCAGTTGCAATTTTTTTTTTTTAGATTCTATTGAATTCACACAAATTTTAAAAGCAAAATTGTTTCAAAAGGAAGAAATATTCTAAGCTTGTTTATATAAATGCCGACAATAATGTCATAAGGTATTTGATTGATTGTCTTCGTTAGATTATCAAAAGTAATTTTTAGAATTTCTTTAAAGAACCATAAAACCATATATAATTACTTTTCAATTGTTTTTTCCCCTAATAATAAAACAGATAATAATCTTGTATTAAGAAAGGAAATTAACATTTCGAGAAGGGCGTGTTTCCTTTCTTTCTTTTTTTCTTCTTTTTTATTTTCTTCTTGAACTGTAAGTAAATTTTGATGTGCTCAAAAATAGGGTTATAATTCATTCTAATTGGCAAATGATTCAATATCTTAATTACAGAGATAATATGTCCAAATTTGGCACCTACATCTATGCTAAACATACTGGAAAGTGACAGCAATAATTATGGCTCAGTTTTAACCTTCTCCTGTCATAAAGGTTTTCATCTAATTGGAGCAAAAACCATTATTTGTAATAGTTCATCTTTATGGTCATCACCTCCTCCACGCTGTGAACGTAAGTAACAAAATGCTGTGTCTTATCAACAGAATCTATTAATATATTCGTCTTTAATTTTGATAATTCTATTGAAAATGTAACCTATATTATGTATGCATTTATGTATATTTATATATATGTATATTCCTATTTAAGTATTTTTATATTAATGCATATTTTATATATCTCTTATTAGCATGTCAGCATAAAGTGGACTTTAATGTTAACCTCTCGACCGCATTTATTAATTTTTAGTCCTCACAAAATAAAAGTTCCGCATTTATTGCTGTAATTAAAAGTTGGAAAATTAATAATCCGTTTACACAACCTAAGATTCGGTCCATAAAGTAGATTTTCAGCTCGTATAATAAATTCATTTGTGTATTTATAGTCAGTTTTGCATTACCATAAACTTTATTTCTTCAATGTATCTAAGATTTTTGATAATTATTGTCTTTATATTCTTATAGCCAGGAAATGTTCTCGTCCACTGATTGATAATGCTCAAATTCTATCACCGAGTGTTGTCTATTATAGCCATTCAATAAATGTCTCTTGCAATCCTGGGTACTTTATCCGAGGTACTCAATTTAAATATCATCAACAACTTTTCTGTAATGAAGACGGTAACTTTGGCATACTACCTCACTGTGATGGTAAGTTTATTAGCTACTGATAATATAATAAAAGAGTCAGATGCGTTCGATTTAGATGTTATTTCGTTACCACTTATAAATGATAGATTTATGCACACGCTTGATGCGTACTTTGTAGCATTTAAAATAGAAGTTTAGAAAATACAAAATGATGAAATGTCAATAGTCATATCAGGAGAAAGTAACTATGATATTTATTCTGTTTATATTTTGCAACTATAAACTTGTATATATTTTTCGCTTGAAAAACAAACAAACTTTTTTTTCCATGGAAACCTCTAAGCAATATCTTCAGGGTGTTTATAATAATAGTTACCTTTGAAATATTCTTCAGCAAATAACTTTATTTTTAAATTTCATTTTCACCAAAATTGAATGCATTTAACTTACCGGAGTAAGATAATGCCGGAGAATTTTCAGAAATGTTTGAAGTTGACAAAATTCCTCCAATAAAAGATGATAAAAGGAAAAGAGAATAAAATAAAATGAAAACAGTGAACATGCATTTACACTGCTTTGAAAAGGTTCACGGAAGCCTGATTTTATTAATAAACTTTCAGTGTATGAGTATCTAAGCCACAATCAACCAGAAGTAACACAATAGTTAAAAGATGATTAATTAAACAATCGACTCTAAATGTTTATTTATTTCTGTTTCATTTTGATATTGTGCCCATATTTAAAGTGCGCTGTTTTTATGAACCGTAAATGGATTTCACTTCAATGAGTATTCGAAGTTGTAACGTTGCATATAAATATGGATATCATTGTTTTACTGAACGAATATCTCACAAAAGTGAAAGGAAGTGAGAAAAGAAAAAAAAGTAAAACTGTTATCAGTATGAGGCGACTAAAGATACAGCAAGGTTTTGAGAATGAACCAAACTTTTAACGATTGTGTAATTAATGACTTATAAGAAGTTAACGGTTGTTAAATGAATAAAAATGTCAATCTTCCACTTTTAGATGAAAACGAGTGTTTGAAAATGCCCTGCAATTTGAACCAGTTGTGTGTGAATACAGTTGGTAGCTACAAATGTGACTGCAACAATGGATTTAAAAAAAAAGGCAATGTTTGCATCGGTAAGCGTAAAGTTAAAAATCTTTGTATTTTTTCTCTCTTTGATTCTTTCCGTTTTCCATTTGCACAAAGAAAAAAAAATGCTTTGTACAATACGTTATGGAAATTCAAAACTCCCAATTTTGTTTCATATTTATTGACTTTCTTTACTTCCATTTCATAATTTGCATTGAATAAAATTTTACTTTTCTCTTTCTCATGATTTGGTCCTCCTCCTTCCACCTTTAAATTACTTCCCACTCATGAATTCTTTTTAATAGTCACTTTTTCTGATTTGTTGCAGATATCAATGAATGTGCTATTAGTAATGCTGGCTGTCATCACGCATGTATCAATACTCAAGGTAGTTATTACTGCGCTTGTACAGAAGGATACTGGCTTTATCCACAAAACTCAACCGAACCTAATAACATTCCCGCATTGAAGTCATCTATTCTGAAAAATATTGGATATATTCCAAAACATGACTGCATTAGTAAGTACATCATAAGATTTTACATTGAGTTACTCGTTTGAAATGACATTCTTGTTTCAATTTTTGCCTGTATAACGACTACGACCTAATACCACAAATTATTGAATTGTATATTGACTTTACACCCTATATTTCAAATTATACAATGATATTTACACGGAATGCACTAAATAATATAATAACAACCTGAAAAACGAATAATAAAAAAGAAAATCTGTTAGAACATGTGTGTATAGGTCTATGTAAGTGTGTTATGCGTGCGTACGTATTTTAGGTGAGAATATCCTTGACTAAAATCTCATCAAAATGTCGTCATTTTAATCAAATCCTTAAACTTGATTAACTTGACGAAATTTGTTTTTCTATTTGGATAAAATCATGATCACATCGATGTATTATCATCAGTTCTACAAAATAAAAAAATAAAAAATTGTTTTACAAGACGGAATACTCGGCGTTTCTCGGGGAAAAAAACTCAAAATTTAAAGGAGAAACATATATTTAAAAGATTTAACATTAAACATGGATTATTCATTATTTTATTATTATTAAGCATATAAAAGTAGAATTTAACATATAAAACTAAACATCGATAAACATCAAATTAAACATAAAAAATAGATATATATTTAAAAGCTTAAAAATTCGAAGTTTAGACATATATCTGAAAAGATAATATATATATATATATATATATATATATATATATATATATATATATATATATATATATATATATATATATATATATATATATATATAACATAATAAACTGTAGTGTGATAAAATGCAAAAGAACTTTACTCTCAATAATTCTTCTGAATTGGCAATTAGTAATATTTCTTTCGGGGACAAATACGAACAGATTATTTAAAGATCCTACTCGATCAATAAGTACTCTATTAAGCTGGTCATCTCTTTCAGTGAAAAGAAACAGCAGTTTTGACTTTATATTGACCTTTTGTGACCTATGAGGTCAATGCTACCAATTCCATGTTGATCTTCAACTCAAGCTACTCTCATAAACTAATTTTCAGTCCTCAAGGCCACCCATAAGATACCACGTACAACCAAATAAAGAATCACTGGCTTTTATTAGTTATAGATATGCGAATATGTATTTATATATATGATTTACATATATGTTGGATTCATATTTTGATGTATGATTAGTTTTTATCTTTGTGTCCTCTGTTTTATTTTTATTTATTAATTTCTAAATATTGTGTTTTTGTTTTGCAGAGGTCATGTGTCCAGCACCTGCTGTGCATGTTAATTCTATTCTAATGACGTCAGCAAAAAGTTTTTATTACGGATCAGTGGCAGACTACGAATGTGAAATTGGTTATAAAATTATCGGCCGAAACAGACTGACTTGCCTTTCAAGTGGTCAGTGGGATCATGAAGCCCCTTCATGCGAGTGTGAGTCAATTCTCGATTGATTTTGAAAACATTAAAGAAAAAACTTCGTGAATAAAAACACACTGTCCTCTTAATAAGGCATATCGTTTTGCTGTCTATCGACTTTTAAGATAATGGAAATTCATCAAATGATTGTTCTATAATATTTAGATGAAATATTATTCGAGGAAATATTCAAAAAAGTAATTGTAAAACAAAATCATTCAGGGAGGCAATGGGAAAGGTGAAGAGTGGAGAAGAATGAAAAAAAGAAAATGTGTCGACTAAAATTCGAGAAGAAAGACAAGATTTAAAAGAGAATAAAGAAGAATCTGATCAGTCAACAAGCAAATGCAGAGAGATGGGCGGGGGAGGACAAAGAAGAAGAAGAAGAAGAAGAAGAAGAAGAAGAAGAAGAAGAAGAAGATTGGTGTAGAGCAATGAGAAAAAGGCGTGGAGAGATATAGGAGAGATACAGAGAAAAAGGGAAGTCTCTCACTCACATACACGCGTACATACATACGAGTGAGAGAGAGAGAGAGAGAGAGAGAGAGAGAGAGAGAGAGCGAAAGGAGAGACAGAGAGAGCGAGAAAAGAAAAGTATGGTGAGATAAAAAGAGAAAAGAGAAGTGCAGACATGTATTGGGAAAGAATAAAGAAAAGTGTAAAACAAAATCGAAAATGAAACATAGTGAAAGCATTCGTCCTAAATTGCTCCCGTCCATCTCAAGTAATATTTCTGTTATTGGGTAATTGATCCTCTGCTTGTGGATACTCTTGTGTCTAGAGGGTTTGGCAACAAATCTGTTATAACATGGCTGCCAAAAATAACACTGAGAACATTTTAAACTCGATGAACCGTATTTTTTCTCTCTGCCACTAAATAAGACTTGTATCTCTCCTCGACGTTTTATATCAAGATGATTACAATACTGTATCATCTTCAGCACAAATACAAGGATTTTTTTTACCTCATTGTACAGACTCGGGTAGTCTTAAACCATGTTAGGAAGCGCTAGTGGTGTAATGGTTATCTTCATAAGAAAATAGACACGGTGACTCGAGTTCAAAATTTTCAACTCGATTGATTGCATTTCACATAGTGTTAATACTCTTGAGAAAGGTATGCATTCATCTACTCTCTCTCTCTCTCTCTCTCTCTCTCTCTCTCTCTCTCTCTCTCTCTCTCTCTCTCTAGCTATGGGTAAATAGTAAGGGAAATTGGATTCTTTAACTTTGGTATGATAATCAGTTTAGAAGGAAAACTCTGAATTCAAACCTGTTAAACTCCGCTTAAAAATCAACCTTGTGTCACATCCAGCTTTTGACGGAGGGGTTGGGTAAATATTGATACCATGTTAGAATTTTATCATCAGTTGTGATGCACAAGTGACAAAACACCTCCTACAAAAATATTTTCAAAATCTGTTTAGAATTATGACTTAATATTTTTTGTTTAAACTTTGGCAGTTTTCTTTGTTTTGCAGTGGAATATTGTCCCAACTTGATGACTGTTGTCAAAGGCAGAGAAAATCTACATTCGATCGAGCCACCCACTGATCTTGTTCCTTTTGGCAGTAAAGTAATCATCTCTTGTAATTACAGTTATTCACAACAACTCATCAAGAAAGTGCTTTTTTGCGGTTATGATCATAAGAAAATGATATATCGTCTGCTTGGTGATGCTCCTGAATGTCCAGGTATATATAAATATAGTAAACACTTTGTATCTATATTATTAAATAAAGAACTTGTGGTATCAATTAATTATAAATAAATGTTCCAGAAATCAGACATGCAATTTTTGTTTCATTTTACTAGCAAAAGAATTAAGCTTTTGTAATTCTTCCATTTGTAAGAAATCAGTACACATAGGTATTGTGGCAAATTATGATTCCTATAAAATAAAAATAATTGAAAATTGAATCCAGAAGGCTTGTTATATCAAATCTTTTATTACATCGTCTCTTAAACTTCTAGGGAAAAATAAAACGCTAACTAACGTGGACAAATAGAGATAAACTGATGAATATCACGATATAACTTTGTATTGTACTTATTTCACGAGAGTGTCATATAAAGAATTATATATATGTTAAAAAATAGATTAGCCGAATCTTTTATTTGACACGAAGGTGTAAATTATTTGAAAAGAATTAAATCGTTATGTTCCAAGGAAGATTGTTATGTTTAGCTGATGTCAACTGAGTTTGATTGACACCTTTGGTGTCATTTGTGAGCTTGGCATAAATTGGAGGATTCTAAAGTCATGAGATTACGAATTTGAAATCATATTTTAATTTTCTGGTTAGTCAGCCCGAGTGAGCCGAAGCTTACAAACCCATAAAAATTGCGAGGTCGTATTTTCCATCAATATCTCGAAGGGTTTATTCCTGGTTTGAGCGGTCGGTAATGTATAAGATGCCCGTGATTGAATAAAGGAATGTCTGTACACAAAAAGATATTTTCGTGTTTATTCTTTCCAGTGTGACAGCGAGATGAATTCATCCCCAGTCCGTAAAGGAGAGGATAAGAACAGCGAGAAAAGATGGCAATAAACACACACACACACACACACACACACACACACACACACACACACACACACACACACACACACAGTGACACGCATATATATACAGTGGCTACGCAACAAAATATTAAATTGATGTATCCAATACTTTTGCATAGGGTTATTTTGAACTTTGAAAAAAAAAGAGATTCAACCATGAGTTTTTAATTTTCCTTCCACATACAACTACAACAACTTTACGAGATATTACTTACCAAATATCGGGCAAAATGGCGAACATAAACTAGAGTTATAACAGAAAATAACATGTATCCAATACTTATGCGTGCCACTATATATATATATATATATATATATATATAATGTAGCTTGATACAGTTCTTAAAAAAAATTCACTGTATGATTTTTAGTGTATGTGATAAAGGAAAAGGTGTTAAGTGCATTGACAAGATTGAAGACTATATTAAAAATAAATGTGTTGTGTAAAACAAGTTTTTTTTTTCATTATTTAGCTTTGGATGTGCTTTTAAAACTTCCACTTTTAGTTTTGCGAAAATTAGTATCAAAATTTCTTAAAATTATCTTCCTAGTATGATACACAACCATGTGAAACCTAATTTATCATTAAATAAACGACTTTCATGGGAAATGATTAAAAATGAGGCGAATGCTTTTTATAAAAGCTAAAAGCTTCTTAAGCTTCTTAGATAAATCGCTCCAGTTGGCTCTCTGTTTTGATATTCTCTTTTTTATTCTTTTTTTCATTCAATATTAATTAGAGGCGATTCACTTAAAAAATCATGCTTTCTTTTCTTTACAGTTATTGATTGTGGTATTCCGGTTCTGAAGTCGTCTGTTGTGATGCCTTCTAATTTGACCACAATTCAAAATACAAAGTTCTTGTTTGTTTGCAAAGCTGGTTATATACGAAAGGGGGTTAGTCCAAAAAATGACACATTTGTCCGTTGTAATGCCGAGGGAATGTGGGAATTTGGAAATCTTGTATGCGAAGGTTCGTTTTATTTCTTTATTATTCATCTTTTTATTTTGTTTAGTTTTATGTTAATAATACAAACATTAGATATATATTTATCAAATACAACGACAACCACTAGCAGATAAAGGGAGTACACAAGTGATTCGCAATTGCAAAACTTGCTATTCCAAACAGTTTTCTTAAGCAAATTTACATTGATCAATTCATTTCCATCATTCAAAATTTTATAAAGCCGACTTAATCATACCTTTTAATTTCTGATTTCAAAATAGCGTAGTAGCCAGATTCTAAAGTTAGAGGGAGCAAACAAATAAAAAATGGCGGCAAGTTATGAATTTCAGATTCATTCTTTATCTTTATTTAAAAATCAAAACATGAGAAGAAACAGTTTTAAAGTACATTACTACGTCGATAAAAGTTTTCCTTCTCCTAGATCGGTTGTTGTAGCAGAACCCAGTCTCCCTTACTGTTTGCTCCGAGCTGGAGGAAAGAAGAGATAAATTCATGCCATCTCCAAGGGTATAAATATGAAATACAAACTACCTCATGTAGGATTTGAACTCAGAACACCGATTCCATTTCCTATGGCCGCAACGCCAAACGCGTTTCTAGCGTTTTTATCGATTTATGTCGCCTTTTTGCCAAAAATGCGAGAAGGCACCCAAATTTTACGATTTAGTAACAGTATGATTATGTATTTAATCTT
Source organism: Sepioteuthis lessoniana (assembly GCA_963585895.1). Lineage (NCBI taxonomy): Eukaryota > Metazoa > Mollusca > Cephalopoda > Myopsida > Loliginidae > Sepioteuthis > Sepioteuthis lessoniana. The sequence continues at coordinate 122,967 of CAUZXS010006737.1, read as the reverse complement.
ATTGTGACTTGTGAGATGTAAAAGACGAACCTCCATGATATCGTTCAGTGTTATTAAGACGGTAATGATGTCACGGTTTGTTTTGGTTCCCCAGATGCTAATGGCCACCAACCCATCACATGGGACTGAACACACAGAATAAAGTAATCTGTCAAGAAACCTTTCAAAGGACATACGATAAGGTAAAATAAATAGATAAATAAAAATGAAGAGATTCGATTCTTATCGTACAAAGGAAATGAAGAAATTCTTTTTTAATAGTTGAATGTCCCCGGCGAAACTATCGCTCTTCTACACTTGTAATTGTCCCACTGTTTATGCAAGGTATATATCGAAATTTTGTGATGCCTAGAAAGAAGGTTTGTATCACAGCCAGCTATGATGTAATCAAGGGTTTATCAAGATTTTAATCTTGATAAACACTTTATTACATCATAGCTTTTCAAGATTCAAACATTGCTTTACATCATATCCTTTGTTTTAAATAATAATAATATAAAATAAAAGATACTTACTTTAAAGTATCGCCTATCAATCGTATGTATTGTATCAAAGTAATATTTAGCCAAAAGAATTACCGAAAAACGTACATGATTATTTTTTCAGAACGTAAATGTTCGGATCCAGGAACTCCTTCAGAAGGATCACAACTCCCATCAAATTATAGACTTGGAGATACCGTATCTTTCAACTGTTCAAAACCAGGATTCACACCGAAACCTGTTTCCATGCTGACATGTATTGTAATTGGAGAAGATTTGGTATGGGATGGAGAAGTTCCTGTTTGTAAAGGTGCCAACAAATTTTTACTTACAATTTCATTGGCTATAACTACCGCATTCATCGTGTTCATTGTTTTTAAATATGGAATGCAATCAACATTTTAAAATTTTTAATGAATATTAAACGTGTGTGCTTCTTTTTAAAATCATTCTGTTTCTGTATTATAATAGTTGTTAAACATTATACAATAAATATAGCAGCTATTATGAAGCAGAGGTAATATGATATTTGTCGCTGCCTCCCACCAGACAGGACGTGACACAATGAAGCAGAGGTAGTATCGTTTTAAAGACAGAATAAGGAAAATGTAAAATAGATATTATTTTGCTTAGCTAACATCATACAAGGATTCGTTGCCTGATTCATTATTATTAGTTAAATTTTGATCTTTCACAGTTCGACCAATGTGACTAAATATTCTCCAAGAAAAGTGCATTGACAAGAACGGGTTTATTTATTATGAAAAATAAATGCTTTATTTCATTATTAGGTTGCCGACTTATTTATGTATCTTCGTCTGTTCGGGTTATCAACATTTAAAATTATTTTTTCTTCTTTGAAACGTCAGGTCGATTATTGTTGAAAGTAAATATTTCAAAATTTCAGCCATAGAAATAATTGAATATCAATTATAAGATATTAACATTAGGTGGATGTAAAAAGTTTCCTGGGTTTGTTTTTAATCTTTTTTAAATTAAAGATTATTTCCCGCTGTATGTTTAGTATCCAGAGAACTTTTGCACACATCTAATATTTTAATATATGTTTTATTAGATGGAGGAGGTCATTTTTGTTCAATTTGTCCATTTCTACTTGTTTTTTGTTTCATCTCTGATGCAACTTCATAAACAGGTATTGACATATTCATTTAAATTTTTTTTAATACTGTCTTACTGACAGTCAAATGAATATAATAGTTTTTCTAAAGCCAATTGCTAAACAGACCCTCTTTCAATTTAGTCTGCTTGCTCTGCGTATAAGTTTTTTACTTCTTTTGGGCGTGTGTTTTAATAAAGATTTTTTTTCATTTAATAAAGATATATTTCTAAAGATTCACTCTCTTTTCTCAGTTATTTCTCTTATCTTTACTAAACTGAAAATTCGCAAACCAAAAATAAAATCCAGCATTTGAATATTTCTTATGATTTTTTTTTTTTTTGTTTCAGACGTTATGAGTCCGGTTTTTGATAATTGTCCTATGCTGCCGATTGAAGTTGAAATTTACCATTCAGTTGAAATACCAGAACTGAAAGCTTATGACAACTCAGGCCTCGTTCGCTCTATTCATTCTACAAACTTTGCAAACGAGCAAATAATATCTCAAGACGTTAATGCATCGTTTATTGCTGAAGATTTTTCCGGAAATAAAGAAACATGCACGATTGAAATAAAAGTTATAGGTAAAAAATACATCTCAGTTATTTTAATCCTCCTTTTACTAAAATTTCAATTTTTTCTCATTTTTTGATTCAATATCGTCACGGCGTTTTGTCATATGTTTGCAGACGATGAGTTCAATATGGCAGTATTACAATCTTTCGAGTTGAAGTCTGTGGATTTTTTAAAAATCAATTCTTGGGACATGGTTTAATTTGTTACAGCATCCAATAAATTTCCGATTACCTACTGTGACGTTGCATAAATATCTATCTCAGGACGAGAGTTTATTTTACGCACGTGTGACGTCGGGGGCAGTCTGGCACTTGACCCTCCGTAAAATAAGTCCTAGTCAAGACTCCTATTTCAGGCATATAGTACTGATAAAAAATGTGGGGGGTTAATTTATGGCTAGACTCATCTCCAACGCTGGCGAGGGGGTTTCCAATTTCATTTTCACACACCCCACCAAGTTCTTCGTTTTCATACCCCCTTGGATAACGGAAAGCATGGACTTCTTGGTTAAAACAAAATATATTTCACTGTAGTTAAATTTCCAAAATTCCCTTGTAATGTTTTTAAGGCGAATAAGACATTTAGCGAGAGTAAATGAAAGCGATAAGAAGCTGAAACAGGTATGTGCAAAAGAAGGCGACTCGATAGGTAAACAACATAACCAATCGATTTCAACACAAGGGAGCATTTAAAATATAACAAGGTTTCAATAAGCGACGACCAAACAAGGAATTATAAGATTTAGGAAAAAACAGTTTCTTTTTCTTTTTTCTTTTCTTTTTAAGATACCGACTCTATCAAGCCAGTAGGCAGTATTAAACACGAATGTCTCTTACAGTCCTTTTCTTCTTTCTCCTTTTTTCTTCTTTCTCCTTTTTTCTTTTCCTTTTCTTTTCTTTCTTTTACTTGAGAAAGTATCTAAGTCCATTAACTAATTTAAAGTTTATGAAACGGAATCCTTTCTGTTTCTCTCTTTCTTTTTTCTGAATACATATAATTTCCAATTCTTGGGAAGGTTAGGAGGAAAAGCAGTTTTAGTTGTACTTATCTTTGATAGGGATTACATCACAAGTTCCTTTCTTTTACGGACGAGTGACATCCCCACCCCCGCAGAATCGGCTGGGTCAGCTTTTCTGCTGACTACTGTACAAAGATTCTGTTCTATGCTTTTTACGGGGCATTCTTTTCTTGGAGCGGGCCGTAAACCGACGTATTTATCCGTCGACTTCTGTCCTCAAAACTGAAAATCCTTTTCCAAATTTTCTCTGACGAAAAGGTACTATTTTTTTGGTGCTAAAGGCTCGGGCCAATCATTTGGCCTCTTTCTTCTTCCTCTCTATTTCATCCGATCATGCTACTACAATGACCTACATTCCCTTCTCTGTCCACCCGATTATAGGTCATGGAGTGCAAGCAGCTTTTGGCTTTCATTCTGACCTGGATTCGTTACAGATCATGAAGTGCGAGTAATTTGACTTTCGTTCATATCTCCCTTTTAACGGTCAGTCTTGGGACCTGTTAGTTCAAACACAGCGGGTGGGGGAAATTAATCTTCGCTTTTTCTCTTTCGGTGGCATACCACGTATAACTTAGATATAGTTTGGTTTCTTTGTTAAATGTCCCATCAACCTTCATGGGTTATTTAATACCAAATCTATCCCGTGAAAATGAATAGCAGAGACACAATTTAACCTATAGCTGTGGGATAAGGAGGTTCATGCCTTTTATAAAGATATTAATCCGAAAGTGAACGTAATAGCAGGACTGGAATTTGAACTCGTTCACTTTGGATGTGGGTTACAGTCCAGTACTTCAGCTATTACGCCACGTGATATCCTCCCTTACATAGGAAGGTGTATCTAAGTGATGTCTTGTCAGACTGAATGATAAACGAGAGAAACGAGCCAAGTATTCTTAAAAGTATGAGCAAATATATATCAAATATACATTAAATATATGTTAAATATACATTAGATATATATACCACCAAAGTACAAAAATATAACAATAACTTTTAACTTTGTTTTGTGCAGTTCAGAATTGTTGAAAGATACAAATCAAGAAAACTACAAAGAAATTTACAGAGAAAAAAAATTGGATTAAATTCTCTGTTTAACAAATTTAGTATTTTATCAATTCAAAAATCAATTATTTGATAAACAAATAATTCCAATATTTCAAAAAGAAAAGTTTCAACAATGATAAATCAAACTTGCAAGACATTGACCCAACGAAAAAGAGAGCCAGAGATTAAGTAGTTTAGACTATCTACTTATTATTCGTGAAAAGTCAGAGGTATATTTGAATTTGTAAAAAGTCTCTTGTAATCATAACAAATGAATTTCTTTTTATTCTGTGATGAGACCAGGTTCCATGATCAATGAGTATATAAAGTTACATTATGTTTTATAAATAAGTTGACAATTTTAAAAAATATTCAGAGTAAGGACCGATCTACATGTTCTTTTTATATTCATTTAAATTTTCAGTTAATTATTCATTTATTTGTTGACTTAGTCTGGTGAAAGGCCAAAAACGTGGCGTACTCAAATAGTGTCAGACTCAGTACACAGTAGTATGGGTTTCAGTTTCCTTATTTCATGGCATATCAACTTTCATGTGTTATTTAATATCAAAACCTTCATTGTAGAACATTAGTGGTATTATTTAACCCATATTTTAGAGAAATAAGAGGGTTGATAACTTTCACAAAGTATCCAAAAGTGAACGTAATTGCACGGCTGGAATTCGAACTCGCTTACTAAGATGTCGCAGTCCAACACATTAGCCACTGCAACTCTCAAAAAGATCTCATACCTCACCGTAAGACATCAAAGCAGTTTTAATAGTTTATGTATCGAACAAATTTTTATCTACAAATAAATATCCCACAATTTGAAATTAATAAAATTCTTAAATGATAATTAATTTTTCGTTTTACTTTTTATTTTCAGAATTACTTCCATTGGAAATTTCGTGTCCTTATTACATCGAACAATCTGTATCGACATTCGGGGAAACCATCGAGTTAGCTTCTTTAGTTTCAGCAGAAAACAGTGTGAGAACGGTGGTGACTCCAGAAAAAATTACTCCAACACTTGGTGACATTAACCGACAATTTTATGTTCTGGCCGAGGCATTTAGTAAAACTGGTGAATCAGTCAACTGTTCTTTTTATGTGCATATTCGACGTACGTACTTTTCATTGATTCAATCCTCATAATTTCAAACAGAATTGATCTTATTATTTGGGAAATGTTAAAATATCCTACGATAAATATCTAATACTAACTGAAGTACCCGTTTATACCCGTTAAGGGGCCAGGATTTGGATCACAGCTAGTTATTTTACTATTTTTGATTGTTTTACAATCTTTGGTGTTAATTCAGACTTTACACCAAATGTTTACAAGAAAAGAAAAATCTGCATGCCAATAACAACGCGACAACAACAATAGCAACAACAACAAAAAAGAAAGAATTAATTGGTAATTATTTGGTTAAGAGATTAATGCTGCTCTGTAAAACATTTCTCCGGGTTTTGTCAAAAATTTAAAAATAAATTAAATGGAGGACTTTTTGAAAGAGATTTATAAATAGATGACTTATTAAAAGAGATTTATCAATCAAAACATTTTTTATTCTGATTATTAATCCTAGTTAAGCTGCATCATGCAATTTTTTGCTACTCTTGCTTGAAAAAATACCTATAAACCTAATTAGTAATGATTTTTTTTTTTTTGAATTTTGGAAATTTAGATTTTGGATGATTAGTTACATCTTGCAGCAACATGGCTTCTTGCTGATTATTGTAAAAAAAAAACCCTCTTCTGAACAAGAGCCCTCTTTTCTCACGAAGAACTCTATTTACATTAAAATATTATCCGATATCAAATAATAATGGGGACCAAGTTTGACACCCTTACTGCTTGACTGTCTACGGAGGACTAACAAAAGACAGTTATTAAAAAAGATTAAGCCCTAAAATTATTTATTATTCTTTGAATAGGGAGGGATCCGAACATTTAAGTCAGAAAAAAATGGTGATATCACTAAAATTGACTTTTAATTGAACATTTTTTATAGAATTCCATCCCTACATAACAAAGAAAGATTATTTCATAATTCATTTTGTTAAACATTCATCCTTATCTAAATTAATTGCAATGTGTTCAAACTTTAATTGATACATTTTATTTGATTGAATATGTTTATCGTAAATTTTTATCTAAAATGGTTCAATCATTAAAAAAACAAATAAGATTGTGTAAAAACAGATTTGGTTATTAGAAGTGATTACCATATTTATAATGACTTTCTCTTTCTTTAGGATACCTTTAATTATTCTTTCCTGATTTACACAAACGTAAATAACTCGCGAGATTTTGTGTGGATCGAACTTGTGTATAACAGCTTTAAAACCACTTCGTTAATTACTACTATGACGAATGATTCAGTGAGGTAAACTTTATTTTCTTCTGTAGAAAACCAATGTTTCGTTTCAACATTTCGACCGCCACTAAATGGGATCCAAACATGCACAGAACTGAATGTCAATAAAGAAGTGACATGCAATATTGAGTGTAACGGAGGCTACTTTCTACCCGACGGACTGACAAGGACATCCGCTGTATGCAAAGGAAAAAATGAATGGTCCAGGCCACAAACGGATTGTATCCGTAAGTAAAGACGCACCTTTATTTCACACCCCACAATGATAAAAGACCTTGTGTCAAATTCTGTTCGGTGGGAGGCAGAGACAAATATCGCACTTTTATTTCACTTACCCCCCACCACGACTATAAAAAAGACCTTGTGTCAAATTCTGTCTGCTGGGAAGTAGAGACGAATATCGCACCTTTATTTCAGTTTCAGCTATTCTGCTGAGGAGATGTAAATATTTTTTTTATTTTCCCCAATAATCATCAGGCGTTTCTCTTGCTATTGACCGTTTTCATTTTCTTCTGTATTACACTTTTTTTTACATTTCTATTGCTTGAGTTATTGGGGCTTTTTTCTCATCGACGGGGATATAGGTCGGAAAACAAATTTTCCGCTTGTATAAGGGAATATGGATAATCAAACGTTTTAAATACAAGAACTACCATCACCAATTTGAAATCAGTTCTTAAAAAAACAAACACGCATTTATTTCTATGAATGCAATCGAATGTTACGAAATTCTTGGTATAGTTGTATAACATATCATCATCATCATCATCAAGTTGTGCTGATTGTACAGAGTTCCCTGACTTCCTCTCTGTCCCTATAGTCCATCGTTGTTAGCAAATCCTCTAGACAGCATCCAATGTCCGCACATAGCAGATGTGTGCTGGTCGGCCAACACTGTGTAGAAGTCTGTAAGAGAACGTCACTTATGAGTTCGTCTTTACTTCTCCGGCAGTGTCCTGCATGTTTTATTTGTCTTTCTTGGAGGGTTTGTGAGATGGGAGGTAACTGGCTATACAACTGCTATTTTGCAGAGTGTTGCTACCAGGATTTGTACAAAATAACACGTAGTATTCTTATGAAGTTCTCATCAAGCTTTTTCTCCATGAGTTTCGTCACTGTCCATGTGGTGCATCCATACAGTAGTATTGACACAGCTTCAGCTTTGAAGAAATCTCGTTTTATTTTATCGGAGAGATCAGATTTCCATATGATCGATAACCTGTCAATAGCAGTCCATGGCTTCACTTGACGTTTGTTGACATCGCTTTCAATAGATGAGATATTGTAGTTGAAGGATGTGAACAGGTTTATTCACTTTAGAGGTTTGCCACTTAGAGTGGAGATTGCACATGAACTCTGTTTTATTTGCTCTCACATAGAGGCCAATGCCTCCTGCTGCTTACTGCAGACTATGCAGTAGGTATTCGACTTGGGATGCTGTATTTTTGAGAAGAACTAGATCATTTGCGTTGTTTGCATCTGCATCATAGTTTCTGTGGCATATCGTCTGCTTCTTGCTTTTTTAGCGTAAAACTGTTTTCTTTTATTAGATCAATTGACGTTCGTAATACGTAATCTAGGCCGATTATAAACGTAAACATGGTGCTAATGTATCGTCTTGCGAGACTCCAGTGACGACAATATCAAAGAAGTTTGTGTCACCATCAGAAGAGTGGACTATTGCTTTCGTATTTTTGTAAATCTTCATTATGGCGGTAACGCTTTCTTGAAGGAGAAAAGCTTTCCTGCTTTTTTTTATTATTCTTTTTTTTATTTTATTTTATTTGTTTATTTATTTATTTATTTATTTATTTATCTTTTAGTAATGTATCATATTCTTGCATCATAAACTAACCTAGTTTGGCTATTAATATTTTTTCGGATAGTTTATCAATGATTTCTGGGGGGGGGGTTCCGAGCAGATTTTTGAAATGTTCTTTCCGCAGCTAAAGTCTTTCTTCTTGGCTAACAGGTTTTAGTTTAGTTCTCGAGGTGCTTTTTCCTTCCGCTTACTTCACTTACTATGGACTGATAGTGGATTGTAAAAATAATAAAAAGCCAAGGTAACGCCAAGCTATCAAATTGTGTTTTAATCCACGATAATAAAAATGCAGAAGGAACGATAAAAAAGATTAGAAAAATCCTTCTCACCTAACATCACCACCCTAACACACCACCCTAACACAAAAAGGTCAAGTATTCCTTCGGAGTGATTCAAGAAGCGACCCTCCGGTATTTACGATAGTGTGACAACTGTTGAAACAAAAACCTGATATTGCTTAAGAAGAATTCAAAAAGCTCCGCTAAGTTAGCATCGTTTCCCCTTCCAAACAACATGGAGTTCAGCACTCCATATGTTACCGTAATCTGATGGCATATATCAGCCAGTCCGAGACTTTAAGCAGCTACACAGTCTTACAAAGAGAGACTGCTGTCCAATACCCAATATCAACTCACTCGCTACGAAGTTACATGGAAAGAAAATATCCAGGGCATTTGAGTCGAAAAATGTTGGTCTTTGGTTGTTGAATGCAGAATCTCGATTGGTGATTAAACCACTGCTGCCAGTATTTATACAATTAATGAATCAAGGAATAGGTCCACCCCAATGACGCTAAAGACCGGCCCCGGCAGAGCGACGTTGTGAAAAAGAGCAGGTGCAACCTTATTGGTTGGGAAATGAATTGGAACATCACACGACGCAGCTCGCATCTATGTCGGCGCGTTCTATAGCGGTTTGATCACTAAGTGTTTTTGAGTGCGTTTCAATCTGGTTCACACTGAGATCATTTTATTTTGTCACCACGTAGAATATGCATCCAACTCGAATAATATGACATAAATTAAAAAAACACTTGAAAACTAATAAAGGTGAGAGCAAATTGAAAAATAAAGCAAAAATGAAATAAGATAGAAATATTCCAATATCAAAGCTAAAAACATTTTTTTGATAATGTGGAATAAACGGCTAATTTGAAAAAAAAAACAACAACTCCCAAACTGTCCATTTTTTGCCACATGCATCTAGGTAGTCGTCTACTTTTAGGTTTCAATGTCCGACATTCCCAGACAAAGATGTATTCAAAACAGCGACTACTAAGATTAACTCATTGCACGCCAGCAATAACATTCAAAATTTTGGATTAAAAACAAAATAATAATCTTGAATCTTTAATAATGTTGACAAATATTTTTTTATCTTAATTTTTAGTTGTATTTTTTTATAACAAAGTTTTTTTCTTGAAGTAAAAATAAATCTAAAAATTACTCCATCGAGTGAAAAAGAAAAAAAATGACCGAAAATAACAAAGATTAAAAGGTTTAAAGTTTAAATTTGGGCTAACTAATGGATTTTTGAAGATCAGTTGGTTAAAGCGGCCGTTTAACCAGTCCTCGTCGAGACTAAAGGAACGTAAGTTCGAATCTTACCAGAAGCTTATCCTTTATAACTTACAATTTGTGCTGATTTCTCCTTGTAAATTAAAATTTCGTGTGAGTTGTGATAAAATAGTAACAAAAGTTTAAGATGACCTAAAATATTAACCAGAATTATATGTTTGAAAATTCTTTGACTCAAAATAAAAATCTTGAATTTCTTTTATATTCTTTGTTTTATTATGTCTATGTCTCGTTGAGTAAATGTTGACTGGCTAATAGCATTAGATAGAATCCGGCTGATATGAGTTTATTGATTTTATCGGTGCATATAATTTACATACGATAGTAGACTTCTCTGAACCTGGAAGGTTGAATGCTCTCGAACTTCTGATTATTTTCAGGAACCTTGCTTTTCTTTGAGTCTTTTTTTGGTTTCTTCATATGAGTGATCAAGATCTAAATTCATTTTCTGCGACAGTCTCTTCTCGTGGTTCATTACCACTTTCTTCTATACCCTACTTTATTTCACTGACAAAATTATAATTCTCTTCCGACTCTTCACCCCTTCTCCATTTTTATGTTTTCGTATTCGATTTTAGATTTAAATAGACCTGCATGGGCCAGTATATGCAGCCCATTTTTCTCTACTATCACTGTGTGATGCCCTTTTTTGTAATAGGAATTTTGATTTTTCTGGATTTGATTCTTTATCTTTTCTATAACAAATATTTTCTTTTGTTGAAAGTTACATGGTCATGGCGGCTCTGATTTGTCTCCCCATTAACACTGATGGATTTAATTTTCTTCCTGCTTGTGGAATCGTTCGGTAATTTAGGCAGGTAGACTTATATACTTTCATTAAAAGAGGAAAATGTCGTTAACCTCATTTTCAGTTTGCACCATACTTTCTGAAATCCCATCAAGTTGTGGTTGGTACGGTTGTGTCTTGAATGGGCTGCACCCAATACGTTTAGCCATGAACATAGATTCTTATAGCGCATTGTCAGTGACTATCGTTTTGGGTATTTCGTTTCTTGAGAAATCTGTTCTCAGTACTCGCTGTACGATTCTGGTTTTTCCGTCCGTTACTTTCATTACCATTCCGAAAATTAGACCACTAGTATTAAGAAAAAGTCAATATCTTTGACGTGTGCATGATCCATGTGGATCCTAATCCACGGATATTTTTCTTTGGGCTGTGAATGAACTTTAGTTTGTTTAAATTGTTTGTTCCAACACATTTCGGGCATATAATCCTCTATTTCTTTCGAATATCCCGGCCACCATACTTTGCACGAGAATCTTCTTTGCGTTGCCATTACGTTTCAATGTACATCATCATGAATACTCTTTAATATGTTCCTTCTTAGAGTTTTTGAAGGTAAATGTTATGTTTGTATTGTGTATTATGCCTTTCTTTGTAATTAGTTAGTGTCTCGTTTCTTTGAAGGGTATTTCTGCCATTGAACAATCTTTATTCTCTCTAAAGTATCTTGATTAATATAGGGTCTTGCCTTGTTTCTATTCCGAGTCGATTTAGGAGCAAAATATTCATTTCCCTCCAGTGTAGTAATTTGTCTTCTGCATTTTCGTGATTCTCTACTTTTTCATTTCCAAACTCTAGTCTTGATAGGGCGTCTACATACGGAATTGTGTTCCCTTTTATGTAAATTATGTCAACATCGAATGCCATAAGATTAATTGTTCATCCACTATTATCTATGCTGTCACCCATGGCAATTCTTGGATTGAATATGAATTCTAACGGTAAGTCCTGGCGACAACACCCCACAAGACACCAACTATACGGCCACTTGCCTCCCATCACGAAAACTATACAAGTTAGACGAACCAGACATGCAGGACACTGCTAGAGAAGCTGTTGCGTAGCGATATACATGAATATGGCCATGTGCATAATAGACATGTAATGTTCATTACTATAGACTATATAAAGAACATAGGAACCTCGGAATTCGAAAACACGTAACGACTTCTTGTTCAGGTACGAAACCTTTTTATTAACTTTGAGTTAAAGGTTTCGACGTAAGGAGGAGAGACACAATTTTCTATGCTGTCTTATTCATTTGGCCCCCAACTCGAGGGGCCCCCATCGGGCGCACGTTCGCCTCGCGCCTGCGAGCTCCAAAATCGATCCTTCTTGTTTGGCGTCTAAAACCCGACTCTTATTTTCTTCAAATTCTCACACAAACTTCTGCGTGCTTCCGGTGCGTGACGTCACCCGCACCTTGTCACCCAGTATCATCTCGGACTGTTATGACATCTGAGTGACACCTCCATCCGCCCGCGCGCACCCGCGTCAACATCTGCTTCAATCTTACACCCAACCAACTCACGCGCTGAGCCGAAAGGTTCTCAGCCTAACTAAACTCAAAGGCATGAACCGAAATCCCTCGGCTATTTCATAACAAAGCAAGGACGAACGCATCAGTGATGTACTCCTATGGACCCCCGCCTATGGACCCCCGCCTATGGCCAATCAAAAGCAGGACGACCAGCTCGAATATACATACAGCAACTATGTGAGGATACGGGATGTAACCCTGAAGACCTGCCAAAAGCGATGAATGATAGGGAGAAGTGGCGAGAGAGGGTCAGGAATATCCGTGCTGGCGGCACGACATGATGATGATGATGATGATTTATAGACAATATGCACTCAAACATAATCAAATTTATCAATATGAAAAGATGATGATGAACGGTTTATGGTCTGACTTTAGTAAAAATTTCCATCCAAATAAGAAGTTTCATGCCTTTCCCGCTCTTTTACACTATTAGTATTACTTATTTTTCAATATTCGAGTAGTTTGTTTCTGCTGACGTTAACTTTCTTGTGATATGATACTAGGGTATGTCCACTCGCATTTATGGTTAGCGTAACTTCTTTAGTTAAAGATTTTATTAGTTTTTTTTCGTTAGTGTCTTTTTCAATTTTTCAAAGTTTCCTTTTGTGTCATAAATACTTATAAAAATTTGTTTGTTCCAAAAAAGGTTCCAATTTTTTTTTGTTTCTTGATGTGAACATTTCTATTGTTTTCTTGATTAGTTATTCTATCCTTTGATATTTGGTATCCTAAAAATGATGCCAGTTTTGTTTATATTTGTCGACTTCGTTTAACTTTTTCAAAATTTGTTCTGTTTTCTGTTTCAATTCTTCTTTAGTGAACATTCACACACATATATATCATCCTCATATATTATGATATTTTTTATCTTTCCAGATAAAATTTTTTCAATTGCTTTTTGGAAAATGTGGTTCAAAATCTTTTTTCCAAACAGCAGACGAGTCCTCCTTAGTAAGCCTATAGGAGTGTTTATTGTGGTAATTTCCTTGAATTTCTCGTTGATTTCAATCTGGTTGTAAGTTGACTTGAAATCTATTTTTGCAAAACATTTCATAATCGCTAATTCTTGGTTCGACGTTTCAAAATTTGGCAACGGAAATAAATCTGAGCATATTTGGTGATTCCTTATTAACCATGTTTTTTTTTTCTACTCACTTTATTGGTCCTAATTACGTCACTCTCTCTGCACCGATTTTCTAACGTCCCCGAGTGCAGTACAAACAGAACGAAAATTTGAGCCGCACGTTTGGATGTTTTTTAATTTATTGGTAATGCTATAATTTATTTCTAAAAAGCCACGCCCTTTTTCTTATAAAGTATGAGGATAAAAAACATTCTAATCCATGTTTTTATGATAATAATTTTCGGAAAAAAAAATGTTTATTTCCTTTAAATTATGCTTTTTATGTTGGTTCTTTTTGCGGGTTGCGGTAAAAAGGAAAAAAAATCGCCCAATGAAAATCCATGCACAAAAAACAAAAACTAAAAAAAGTCTACTTTTTTAAAAAGATGGTTTTATTGGAAGCAAAATTCCGAGTGTTGTTCCACACAGAATATGAACAACGCAGACAAAAGAAATTTAACAACAATGAGAATGCCAAACAAACATTTTTTTATGATACAAAGCAAATTTGGAAAAGTTAATGCAAAGTAGCAATGTACGAATATATTTGTCTTTGTGTGGGTGGGTGTGTATGTTACAAATGTTATACGAATGGAAGAGTGCGTACCTCGAACATATCTGTGTGTACGTGTGTTCGCCATCAACATAAAAGAAGTAAAATTGACACACATACGTGTGTGTGTGTGTGTGTGTGTGCACGCGCGCACGTGTGAAGTAAAAAGCAGCAGAGTATGTGTCTGCCCGCTGACTGAATGTGTGTTTTGTATGTGTGGGTGACGTTGACACACATTAAAAATTGAGTAATTTGAAAATGGCAAATTTACTCATTTCGATATGGTTGTGAAGGTATTTTCGATGGTTGTATGTTCTCCTATTTTTGGCTGTGTGTTCCTGTCAAGTTGTCTCGAGCGGTGGCTAGCTGAAGGAGCTAAGAGTGAGAGATTAAGAGAAAAAGAGGAAGTTGTTTTCGAAGGTGTGGAATATATATGCTTCCTAGTCGCATGACCGGCTGAAAAAGCAAGATTTATTTTTGCACGGGACAAGTTCATTTGGGATTCCAAACACGCAGACGTCGTTAAAGACACCGGCACGCGATTACTCTGTCCAACCAGGTTCCTAAAACTACTTAATTTATTATGGCGCCTAACTACTTTTGTTTCGGGAATGAGTGAGTTTTGGGTCCTATTTTTCCAGAATTTTCTACTCCTTGTGCTCTTCGCTGATTGGTCTAAAATAAAGGAATGTAAATTCTTTAAATTTAATCTAATTATGTCAATCTTAAACTTGGAAAAAAAAAGGTTAACATGAATTTTTCCCTCTTTTATAAACCATATACAAAGAAGATTAAGCTACGAAAAAGAATGACGTAAAAAATGACTAGAGGAGTGATAGTGAAGCTTATTTTACTGTTTTTTGAACTTCAAAAAATAAGACTTTCGTACAAAAAAATTGACAAACCGTGTAAAAAAAAATTAAGCAAATTTAATTCTCCATGGAATTATCTTTAAAAAATGTAAAAATTATTTTCCTGCGCCTTCATTAATAGAGTAAAATTAAAAAAATAATTGAAGGGAGGTCGGTGTATGACAACAAAATAAAAAAAAACATCCGGTCTTTTGAATTTTGAGGGAAAATGTCTTTTGAAAGAAACCTCGTCTTTTATTGCTCTAAATACCAAATTTAAAAAAAATAAAAACCCGATAATTAACTGATTTGAAGGGAATTTAAAAAAAACAGTGCATTTAACAGATGTGCATTTTTGTATCTTCTTTACACGAATCTGATGTACGTCCAAAATTGAATAAACTCAAAAGAGCGATCAACCCCACCGCCAGAATAGGATGTGACATAAGATCATTTTTTCAAATAGTCGTCAGAGTTGAAAACAACTTGGAAGAAAACCTCAAAATTATGTCTCACCCAACTGGATCTATTTTCAACTTTTGACGATCACTAAAATTGTTATACTTCTTGACTTTTAAAATCCAGTTTCAATTATTTATTGACGAAAGTGGATCAAAAATTATTGAATTCATTTTTATTTAAATTTTCTGATGCATAATTTTTCATCCATATGATTAATATTCAGCATTGACAAAGAAGGAGACAGTACCAAAAAAAAAAAAAAAGGGGGATTTGTAAAAAAAATCGCCTTGAGATTTAAGAATTAAATGACATTTCTGTCCGTAATTCATATCTATTTGTATACTAAAATATAATTTTCAAAATACATATCAACTTGCTTTGAATGAGAAAAGTTCTACTGTTTAGATGTTTTCCATTTTTAGTATTGTTAAGATTTTATTTCTAAACCTCTTCATGATTTTTGGGTCACCCTGTATAAAACAAATTGTTTTTCATTACTATATATATATATATGTATATATATATATATATATATATATATATATATATATTACCAGTCAAAAAGTATTATAACCCCCTCAAAAATTTTTATTTCTCATCCTAAATGTGTTATTTTTAATGAAATAAGTTAAGAACCACAATGTTTTTATTCGTTATACTAAATAGAAGTCTTACTGAGCTACATTAGATACAAATTAACCAAAAAAACATCTTCTAAAGCTTTTGATTCATCAAAATGATCCCTCTTGGTCGTCATCCGTGCTTCACAGATTTTCTGCATACTTTCCACTAAAGACTAGAGATAGAGTGAAGATAGTTTTACCAAATTGTCCTGCAAGAGTTGCCAGAGGTGAGACGTACTCGTGGGTTGTTTAGCTCTGACTTTTCGGTCAAGTTCATCCTACACCAGTTTAATGTAATTTAAGCCCACTGATTGCGTCGGCCAAGACATCGACTGAAGACGGTCAACTCCTTTTTGGTTTTAATTTATCTCTGGCAGAGTTTACTGGTATACTTTGGGTCGTTATCTTGCATCAGTACAAATCCTTGACCCACAAACCGCGTTCCAGATGGGATCGCGTGATGCTGCAGTATGTTGTGATAGCCGGTCTGATTCAATTTGTCTTTCACCTGGTGCAAATCCCTGACTTTGCAATTGGCAAAAGCCCCCCACACACACACACACCTCCTCTATGCTTTACGGCTGGAGTGATACAGGGAGTTGCAGCTCTTTCACTAACTCCGTCGCACATAGACCCTCCCATTTGACCCAAAGATTTCTAACCTTGATTCGTCCGTCCAAAGGACTTTATTCCACCGCTCTAGTGTCCAGTCTTTGTGTCCCTATGTCCATTGTTTTTGCTTCCTCGACACTGGTTTCATGACTGCCATTTAGCCGTATAGGCCTACTTCACAGAGTCTTCTTCGCACAATGGATTTTGACACGACATTGGTTTAGGGGTGCAGTTATTTTTGGAAAAGTCAGTCTTCTATCATGCAAGCTGGCGACTCTGACGAAACTGTCCTCAGCTCTTATTGTTGCTTTTGTTCCAACCAGCGCCCCTACTTTCGGTCTTGTTTTGTTTCCTGGTGTCTCCTAACAGTATACCCATGCTCAATACTAAAGAAGAAAAACGACTTCAAATTAACTTTTCAAAAGATATCTGGTTATACTAAAGTCAAAGTTACTGAAGTCTTTTATTTAGAATAATAAATAAAAACACTATGGTGCTTAGCTTGTTTCATTAAAAATAACACTTTTAGGATGAGAAATAAAAATTTTCGAGTGTGGCCAAATACTTTTGAACGGTAGTGTGTGTGTATGTGTGTGTGTTTGTGTGTGTATAAATATATACATCATAAAATTGATTTAATTTTGTTTTATTTTTAGGAGGATCAGAACGTTCTAATTACCTTCGTTTCACCATTTTATATAACACCAGAGAAATGACCTCATGTTACCAGAAAATTAAGGAAGATTTTGCCTCCAGTTTTCCGGTCATCCAGGCTCAAATCAGCAGTTATTGTTATGGCAAGGACACACGACATATTAAAGTGGATAATTTGAATGTTACGCAAGGACAATTGTTTCAAGTAAATACTTCCGTCTTTTTCCTCTATCTCTCTTTCTCTCTCTCTCTCTATATATATATATATATATACTGTTTGCTTGTCAGGGTTAAATCCTTTTTGCCTTGGATAATCTTCCTCTTCTGGAAAATGAAATGAATTCCACAAAAACTTGAAAATGATTTTTTAAATGGTTCCACTATAATCATCGTTTTTAATGATTTATTAAAATCATAAATGTCACTTGCATTATTGTCCGACATTTCCATCTGAGTGCCATGTGTATTCATGTATAAGTCGATTTTTCAAAAAATTTATACCAATGAATTTATGAAATTCATTTTTGAAGCCGAGATTTCTTTCTCGTCCTTCTCATGATGATGTTTGAATCTAAACTTTATAAACGTATTATTGTGAGATTCTTTTCCTTCGTACGGTGATCGCGTTTATCGTCATGATTCGATGTCGGATGCTGTGAATTCATAGGATATTTCTTACCAGAAAGAATAACCAACAATCTACTTTTGTGCACGTGTCCTTTTATTATTTCTTCAATACATAATACTCGTAATATCGGAGGGTGATTCAATGGATGGTAAAATCATGCACACCCATTATCAACCATGTGTGTGAGTCGATGTCTCGGAACCAACTAAAGATAACTTCCAAGTTCTACGACTGTTTGGTCACCTGAGTGAATGTATCCATTCAGTCATTGGTCTCGGGCTGGCCTGGGGTTCAATAGCTTTCAATCATACTGATTTACTCATGGTGTTTTTCATGCATTTATCAACCTATTTCTTAATTCAAATGCTACACTGCATGTCAATAATAGATTTCACCAATCTATTATGTAACATTACTCATGTATAGTTCGATACGAACTTTTGTCCCAAAATTGGGTCTTCAATATTCTATCTATTGATGAATATTTTGCTAATACATGCAAATTATTTATATTCTCATCTGTCTTACTTTGTTCTGCATCTCGGCTAACATTATTATTATTTTTTGGTTATAAATGAGGTTTGCAGTGTTATTTTTTTACTTACACCTACCTCACTTCAACTCAGTTTTAAAAAATTCCTATTTTAGGTTGATACAAAATAAATTGGGATTAATCCATTAATTTTAAAGCTTAGAAAAAGATTAACTATTTTTCCCCATCTAGTGTAAATTTCAAACGACCATTAAACAATTAGTTCTTCTTTAACCTCTCAAATTGTTTTGCATGGATCCATTTCAATAATGGCCATCAGTTAGTTGACATCAATTACAAAATGATATGGATACATTTAAAAGAGTACTACGTCATTCCAAACTGCATCAAAGTTTAAAATAACAATAAACATACTTATTTTTGCCCCAATCTAATGATATTTCATTTTGCTAATTTTCATTTCTCATTATAACTTACACTGCTTTGAATTATTTGATTGACTGATTACTTAAGCTTTGAACTGGGAAGCCCTGAGATACACAGTTTGTTCTTTTTACTTGGAATATAAAGTTAAAGGGGCCGGCGTCTATAGCATAATGGTTATGAACAAAGAAAATAGATGCAATTAGCCATGTTCAAATCCTGAAAAGTATGAATACATCTTTCCCTTCACAGCTATTGGTAAATAGTTGGACAGATAAGGCTCTCTAGCCTTAGCATAGCAACCAATCTATATGTGTTAGGTTTGGCAAAGCAGGAGGGGTTAGTATATTGTTCAAGAAAACAAAGAGAAAGCTACAGATTACTGACTTTATCTCCACATGACACTTCCCCACCCCCCGGAGAAATGGCTAAAAAAAGAAAAGAAAAGAAAAGAACTGAATATAATACAGTGATTATAAGCAGCTTTATATTCTTTCAGTAACTCTATCCTTTTGACTTTATCATTGACAATATTCATAAAAATCTTTCATTTATTCCTTCTCTGTATTTTGAATAGGTTTGGTCACAGCTGACTTTGTCCCTTGCAACTGAACCTTTGGGAAAACCACTGGAAGAATGTTTAGCTGAAATTTATGATCAATTGGAAAAACCTTCTTTCAGGGCAATGTTTAATTTCACCTCCGATCAATGTCATATAATAAGCATGAAACTCAATGTTGATACATCTCCGAGTATGTGTCCAGTAGGAAAATATTTGGCTGTGCCTTTTATTGGTGATCCTGTCTGCTGTAAGTTAACTCTTTAATTAATGTATATTTTTCTGATAAGTACTACAAGTAATTATTGCTTATATTACAAAAATATCAGAAAATATTACCATTCATTTGCTATAATTCTTTCTTTATATTGGAGAAAGACAATTTTGAGTGATATTGCAGTTAAAGTTAACAAAAATTCTTTTATTATAAACATTTTTTATTAAATCTTCTGTAAAAAAAAGTTCCTATTTATTGAGTAATTTGTAAGAATTTTAAAAGTGCAATATTTAAGGAATTGTCCTTTGACTCTTATCAGCTGATTCATATTTATTGTCTTTTTCAAGTTCATTTTCACTGTTTTTGCCTATTGACATTGCTATAATAATTTGCTCAACAGGAGCTGTAATTAGAGTTGCTTAGAAAATTTGGTCTTGTAAAATGAAGCCATGAAAAGTTTGGTTATGGAAGAGATAAATATTATTAACACTTTAAATAATTTTATTTTCAAACTTGAAATAGAGCATTGTAAAGGAATATGAAATCATGTATATATGAAACTATGCATATAGATAACTCATTGTTTGATGTGCATATATAACCAAATAAATGATGGAACTTATATACAATACAAGATAAACACAATGTGATGACGCCTTACAACAGTTAATGTTATATACTGATTGTGTTGAACCTTCACTCATTCTATATTTCAACGATTATATAAATCTTCTTTCTTTAAATATTTATTGTTAAATATGAGAAATCAGTAGTATTATATCAAGTAGCTGTGTTATTCAAAATAAAGGACTTATATGATAATAAAATTTTAAGACTAAATTTTCTATTGTAATTTATAATCAAATTGAATATATTTAGTGAGTTACTTGTAGAAAACGTTTTTAATCAATTCATTTTGAAACTCAGCTAAAATCAGAAGTGTAATTGAGAGGAGGCGATTTGAAAAAAATCTATTTCCAGTTCTGTAATGAAACATCATAAAGATTAGTTTAACAACTGCATTCTACTGACATTATTCAGTAACAATTTTCCAAAAAAGATTGAGGAGTCAAACATGTCCAGATCTCTGAATTTCTATCAACTCTTCTTTTTATCCTAATTTGAATTTTCATTTTTTTTGTCTTTGTGAAATGACCAAATGTCTAATTTTTCAAAGATTTAACAATTGCTGAAATTCCTGACATTACTGTTTTCAGGAAAATCTAACAAATATTTATTTCAATTGATAATTATCAATTATTTTCTCCTCTGTTTAATAAAATTATCATACCTATTGTATCCATAGGATACATTTAGAATGTTCTGTAGTCTTTCTTTTTGCTGCAAATTATATAATAACACATATATTCATGCTCTTGTCAAGTTTATTATATTGAAAATTACACGTATCTTTCAAAATGTAACTATATTTAATCAAAAATATTTTTACTTGATATTCTTATTTCTTTAGTACCTTGTTCTACGGGGACATGGTTTAATGGCCATAAGTGTGAATTGTGCCCACTTGGTACATATCAAGACAAATCCGGACAGACAGAGTGTAAGAAATGTCCAAGTAAAATGACAACCTACAAGAATGGATCAAAAGTCATTGAAGATTGTGTTGGTAAGAAATCTGACAACAGTAATTTTTCAATTCAATTATTTCAGATTATTTTTGATTGCAAAGGGTTTTATGAAGACCCACATATAAGGACAATGGATAGTTTGAAAGACTTAAACAAAATCTTTAAAAAAGATACTAAAAATGACACCATACTTTAAAAAAAATTCTTTTGAATTGTATTAATTTCACTCATTTAGTTTATGAATAAATATTCAACGAGTCAGTCCAATTATTTTTATGTTAATCTTTTGAAACTTTAACATATTTTGTACTTGAGCCCTCAAAATTCATCAAAAATTAAGTATTAAACATATTCAATATTTGCTCTTGGACATACATTTTTGTTTAAAGCTATCCCATGATTCTATTTAAAGAAAAGTTATGAATAATTGCTATAGTAATCTTTTTATTTTGTGACATGACCTCTTTGTGGTCAAAATATCAAGTTTATGAATTTATAGGATTAAAAATATCTTTTCATTGTTATACAAAGAATAGATTGGTGACACTTATTAGGTTTTCATTTCTTAACTATTTTCATGGGGAGACATGAATTTTTGGTTGGGACTTATTGCAGCATATAGATATATATATATATATATATAGTAATGGCCATAAGTTAAGGAACGGAACAACAACAAATATTTAAATGATTTTTACTTGAAAAAATTTGGATGTACATTTATGAAATTTTCACAAAATATCCTTGGAACATATATGCATTTTATTACATATAAAGTTTTCTAAATTTTCTTTTACAGTAAATTAATAGTCAACTGAAAAAACAAAAATATACATTTTACCCAGGTCAAAAGTTAAGGAACTCATTATAAATCCTTGTTAGATCAATATATAAACTCAAGAAAAATTAAATATTTAGTGAATTTTCCTTTGCATTGGATTTCCTCATTGCATCTTCGACCACATGAGCTAATTAACTTCTTACAAAAGGTGATAGTGATACTTTCCTATTCTTTCAGAAAACCTCATAAATCATCAATATTTTGAAGATTTCTGTTCTAAGCTTTCTCTCCTATGATTTTCCATACATTCTCTAGAAGATTCATATCTGGGCTTTGTGGTGGTCACTTCATAACAGCTATTCCTTCCTCTTCAAGAAAACCTAACACAGTTTTAACTTTGTGGCAAGGTGCATTGTCTTGCATAAATATTGGAGTTTCAACTGTTCATTTGCGTAAATGAGGAAGAGTATGCTGGAGAAGAAGTTCTTTATAAACACTGACATTAATATTACCATGAAAACGAACACTAAAGAAATCATCCCCCACACCATTACGCTCTCCCCCTCCAAATTTCATAGTTTTCTTAATGCATTGAGGAGATAAGCATTCTCCATTTTTACATCTTACAAACCTCTTATTATCAGATCCAAACAAGTTGAATTTAGATTCCAAGAGCAAAAATTTATGACTGGAAGGAAAAATTCTGAATTCCACAACTGCTCTCCAAAAATTTTAGTCTCCTCCCCTAAATCATAGTGTAGAATATTATTTTATTTATGTCTTATTGTAATTTTAATGTATAAGCTTATTCCCAGCCAAAACCTGAGATCCATCTTTCAGATAATAATCCAACATAGACTGGTTCTTTCAGAATTTTATAAATTCAGCACTAATTATGAGAAATCACTCTAAATATTTTAATGATTGCTTTTTAAGTCAGTTTGAATTCACTATGTGAAACTAATAGCTTAAAAAGCTAAACAAACCAATGGAATGAGAAAATTAAATTATGAGATGCTTACATTTTTTAATTTTCCTTTTTTTTTTTTAGCTGTTTGTGGTCCAGGATACCTAAACAAGGTCATAAAGGTCATTGGGAGTTTAACATGTGTACCATGTCCACTAAACACTTATTGGTTATCAAATGGTACTTGCATTCCATGCCCTCCAGGAACATCAACCATGAATAAAATGGCACAAATCAAATGTACTGGTAAGTTAAAAAAACATCATTTAATAATAAAGTTTATTATTTATTGCCAAGTTGTAGCGCTGTCAGTACTACTGTATGGCTGCACCACTTGAACTCTAATGAAATTCTTGAAGAAAAAGCCAGATAGGAACTATGCAAGGATTCTTCATGTTGTTTGGAACAAATCTTAAAAGCAGCACCCAACAGCAGCAACTGTTTGGCCACTTACTTCCCATCACACAAACCATCCAAGTAAGATGAATGAGACATGTTGGAAAAGTAAGGATGAACTTATAACCAACATTCTCATATGGACTCCTACACATGGACACACCAGTATTGGGTGACCAGCAAATTAACTACTACATTCAACAGCTCTATACAGAGTTTGAATGTTGTCAAGAAGATCTACCAAGAGTGATGGCCCATAGGGATGGATGGCAAGAGAGAGAGTCAAGGGATTCCATACCATCAATATAACCAAATGATGATGATGATGATGATGATGATGCATGTAGTCAATGGATATTAAGAGATTTATCAATTTTGGTCTTCCCTTCCTCCTCCACTTTCTCTTTTTCATACTAACTCCAATTATATGAAGATTTTGCACAAAACTTGTTTAAAGTACAAATAATCAGATGAAAAAAGAAAATGTTTTTCAAAATTTGGAATCGAAATTTCTCTTATACAACTTTGACAATTTTAATAAAATCCAATCGATAATTTGTTTAGTAGAATTTAAAAATGAATGTATTTTTTGCTCCAAAATATTCTCATGCAATTAATTAGGTAACACCAATTAAAATAACTTTTCACAACAAATATCACGGCTTCTGTAGAATTTACATAAAAAATAGTTTTATCAGAAAAAACAATCAGCTAAAGAGAAAAGAAATCTTATAAAATCTATTCAATTTGGAATATTACTTTTAATCATTAAGCAAAATAACATCAACATTAACATTTAACTTGCTAAAAAAATTGATTAGGTTTATAAATAGATTAAGAGATAGAAGTAGAAGAAGGGATGAAGAAAGAAGGTTGAGGAAAAATAGATTTTGTACGTATTACTTGATGAAAAATTGGTATTTAAGAAAAAATGTAGAAAAATTGTAGAAAAATTGATTTTATTAAAATAAATTATTGTGGCATTTTTTAGGAAAAATAAAGAAAATTCTTGGGTGAGAAATGACTTATTTCCAATATTTGAACCATAGATTTTTTGTTTGACCTCTGGTGACCTTGAATGGCTTCTGATATCGTAGCCGATGCCACAAATGTTGATCTTGTGAGTCTTAATTCCAAAAATTAAGTTTTTTTGTTTGAGTGGGAACATGGCTTATTCATTAGAAACAATTTTGATCAACTCTTTCAACTACCACTTGAAAGAAACAGTGGTCAATGGAGTTTGTCCATGTTGACTATATCTCTTCAGATCAGTCAAAGCTACACTTTAACAAGTTTAACTGGGATGCATTTGTTTTGCCATTATAAGTTTTTGGACAAGCAAAGAAAATCATAGAAAACCTGAGTAGAAAATGTGAACCTTCATTGGTCATACTGTAATTTGATATTTTACTTTTTGGGGAGGTTCTATGTCTCCTGGAAAAATAAAATGAGCAGAGTGTATTTATTGTTAAAAAGTTGGAATTGATCAATGTTTCAGTAATTGCTCACAAATAAAGATGAATACTTGTTAATTCATTTTTTTTTAATTCAATACTTTATTATTTATACATAAAATGGATTTCCTTTTCATATGTTTTCATTATAATATCTTCAAATCTGAAATTATGTTTAATTTTGTGCTTTTTTTTTTTTTTAGGTGAATGTCGACCAGGCACTTATTCTTCAACAGGTTATGGTTCTTGTAGGAAATGTCCAATTGGCTTTTTCCAACCACATACAGGAGAAAGCACTTGCCTTGAATGTGGCTCAGAACAGACAACTTTGAATCCAGGATCAACAAATCACACACAGTGCATAAATGCTTGTAAGTTACTTCTTTTGAGTTTTGTTACAAAACAAGAAACAGTTTTATTAAGTACTTACAAAAAAAAAACCTTTCATTTTTAGGAACAGAAAAATATGTATTTTCAAAGTGAATTACAGTTAAATTATGATTGGTTAACTTGGCAACCTTCTTTCATAATAAACTTCTTTTATATTATTTATATATTTATATATTCTTCTTTAATCTTATTCAAAATTGATCATTGCCTACATTAGATTTACAGAAATTACATTTGAGAGTGATTCAAACATTTTTTCCATACAATTTCAAGCACAATTCAAAAAAAAATATCAAGTGCTTCTGAGAACCCTTCAATTGAGAGTAATAGAAAAATATCATATAGATTTTAAGTAAATTTAATTCCAGTGAAAAGCTTCCTGTTTTTATTTTATTTCTTTCTTGACTGTTATAATTACCACTTGTCAAACAGAGCAGCAAACATGGAAATTTCAACTTGGTGAAATAATTCAAGTGAAAGAGTTTTCAATATGGCTGACTTTGCATTGGTTTGTTGCCTTGATACAATCATAAATCCAGCAGCAGTAATCAGAAAGTTAGGCTATTTTTGAACATGAAGAAATGAACACACAAGTTGTTAAGAATATTTAAACAAGATATTTTATTCAACAGAGAAAAATAAGAAAGTTTTAGGTTCAAGATGTTGTATGGGGTGAAATGAGGGGTTGGGTAATCAACCCAAAACACTGAGAGTCCCAAGTGGCCTCAAATCTTAGTTAAAAATCTGTCACTCTAGCAATCCCAACTGTTCTATAATTATTCTCCACTCAATATGTTTAAAATGATACCTCTGAGAACAGGAAATAAACACCACAGTAGATTTCTCAATATTTTTTGAGAAGATGAAGATTGTATATATCTGTATGGAATGGATGACAGATTGGGAGGGTTAAGGGGGTCAGTTCATCTTTGTCAAGAAATATTTAATGTTAAAAGAGTTATTTTTTTTTTCTTTTCTTTAGATTTTTCCAAAATTCTAAATCTCTGATTTTTCAGTTTATTTTGAATGTTGTATCTTAAATTTGATCTGAATAATTTAAAGCTGTTTTTGTTTTTTGTTTCCCATTTTATGCATTGATAAATTATGAATACTGTAATGGAAAACCCTCAAAATTCAACAAAAAATGATGATAAAATACCTTTTTTTTAGATGGTCAATATTGTTCTAACACAGTAAGGTGTAGAAATCGAGGCAGGTGTGAAGTGGTCAACCATAAAGCATTCTGTCATTGCATTCCGGGTATGTATTCTGTTTGATTTACTTTATTTATGAGAAACCCACACTCATGCACACATAAACCCGTATGATTGCACAAGTATCAGTTACACAGGGTGTCTCAAAATAGATGCAACCCATTAATATGATAATGATTTATTACTGAGACAAGCACAATGGCCCTCATTTGGAACACGTTCTGTAAAAATGAATCCTTTGAGCAAGAGACATCAAATCAATGTTTTTTTTTTTAATTGCTATCATATCAGCTTCCAGAACATGCAATCTTTGTTTTGAGATTCTTGTCTCGGTAATAAATCATTATCATATTAATAGGTTGCATCTATTTTGAGACTGTTTTAAATAATTTTTGTCTCCAAATAAGTAGTGACACAAAATACTTTTTCCTCTCTTGTCAAAGGCATTGTGATTGAGGATTAATAGTTGCTATAGTATACTCTTTTCAAATCTGAAACAAAAAAGAACAGAACATTATAATTAGTAGAGTTGTTAGCAATCACATTGGTCCCACATATATTGAGACACCCAATATATTAACAATTGCATGGTTCCTTTATATATTGAGACACACAATGTATTAGCAATTACATAGCTCCCATGTATATTAAGACATTCAATATATTAGCAATCCCTTAGGTCCCATGTATATTGAGACAAGCTGTATTTATTCACCAATTCAGTTTGAGAATTTGATGCCATAATAACTTGAATAGTTTTTTTGTTATTGTTCTTAAAGCTCAACTCTGTCTTTGTTTTGCAAGGTTAACAGACCATTGGCAGTGAATTTGCTTCTCACAAGGTGCTTCATACTTCTGGCCTCATGCTAAATTAGACCCAGCTTAGAAAATGACAACTATATATATATATATATATATATATATATATATATATATATATATATATATATATATATATATTCATCCAATATTTTGTATCTATGTTACTGTAATAACAAAAATAGGTCATCATAGAAAGATTTTTGTTTGTACTATAGTGACCAAATGGTTTAAATTAGAAAATAAATCAATTTCCAATCCAATTTAGAACTTAATCATCATAATGTGGGGTCAACATTTCCACTAATGCTGACATTATAATATGCAATTAAACAAACTGATTAAATAATCAATTCATTTGAACAGAATGAAAAACTTGGACACATTTTTTGATTTATTGAATTTAAATCTGAAATACCATTTATAAATATCTATACATAACTAAAATTCACAAACAAGCAAAATTTTATAATATTATACCCTTAAAATGTTATAAGTGAATAAAGCAATTTCCAGTCAGCAGCTGAATAATAATTTTATCAGGTCTTCATTCACACTGAACATTATTTTTTAATTATCTAAATTTTTAAAAGAACAGATAACTACATAATTCTGAATAGAATTCTTCACTCCTTCTAAAATAGAAGCATCAATATCATTATGAACTGCTTTTACAATGGGAACCAAACGGATTTGCAAGTCATCTAGTAAGTTTTAATACTAATAATATGCTTTCTAGTTTCTTTTTCAATGGATTTCTTAAATAAAGAATGTTGATATAGTTCATTTAAAATTATTTTCTTTTTTTTTTGTTTTTTTTGATATTCACATTTCTTGTGACAAACTATTATAGCCCAGTTGGCTGGGGCTGTAGAATACACCAACTGCATCTCTGTAGAAGGGTAAGACCCCTCCTATGAGTGTCCTGGTTAGGACATTAAACAATCTGATGAAGAAGCTCTAGTAATGCTGGAACTTTGGGGAATGTCGAGTATAAAAAGCATTTGGTATTAAATAACCTACAAGGGTTGATATGCCATAAAACAAAACAAAACCAATCAAACTATTAACCTTTTTTTACTTCAGTTTTTTATATTGAAAAATGAATTTATAATTTCATAGAAAATGAACCTAAATGTAATTTTTATGCAACTTTTACATTTCAGGTTTTGTAGGGCCCAGGTGTGAAATAAAGCTGAATCCTTGTGATTCTCAACCTTGTTTCAATGGTGGAAAATGTGTACCTGACCCAATCTTTTACTCATATTCATGTGAATGTCCAAAAAGTAAGTCAGCAATTAAGTCTATTCTCATCATTATCATCATCATTATCATCATAATTGTGTTTTAAGCATTTAAGTTATATAAAAATAATAATGATAATCATAATAATAATAATATGAAACTATCAACCTCATAATAAACAAATACAGCAAATTAGCGCAGAAGGAATATAAGACTAGACATGACTGGTTGGGCAAGGTGATCCACTGGGAAATGTGCAAGAGATTTATATTTGACAACACAAACAAATAGTATATGCACAACCCAGTATCTGCCCAAGAAAATGATACACATAAACTCCTACGGGATTTGACATATAAACAGATCACCTAATCTTGGCCAGAAGACCAGACCTTATAATAATCAACAAAAAAAAGAGAACTTGCAAAATTTTGGACTTTGCTGTCCTGGCTGACCACAGAATAAAACTGAAAGAATGTGAAAAGAAGGATAAGTAACTCGACCTTGCTAGGGAATTGAAAAACTATGGAACATGAAGGTGACAATTATACCAATTGTGATTGGTGCTTTTGGCACGGTAACTAAAAGATTATTAAAGGGACTGGAGGATTTAGAGGTTGAAGGACGAGTGGTGACTGTTCAAACAACAGCATTATTGAGAACAGCCAGAATACTGAGAATAGTCCTGGAGACTTGAGGAGACTTGCTGTCACTCAAAATCCACTGGAAAACCATCAGCTAACACTGATGTGAAAAACTCTCAAAGAGTAAAATAATAATAATAATAATAATAATAATAATAATAATAATAATAATAATAGCAATTATAACAATAGTAGGACACTAGATTTATTGTAAAGTATGTAAATACAATAGAATATTGGATTGTGAAAAATCATATAAACACCGACCAGAACCAATAAGAGAATCAAAAGGAGTCACTATTCTCTGAGACTTGGCAATCCAAACTTAGAGAAAAATAAAAAGCAATAGACTATACATAGCAGTTAATAACTATAAAAGAAAGACATGTCTTCTAATTAATATGGCAGTAGCAAAAGATTATAACATATCAGTCAAAAAATATAATAAAAGTAAATACAAAGACCTGGATGTGGCATCTTAAAACAACCTCAGTGCCAGTAATAGCAGGAGCACTGGGTTTGATCAAAAAAGAGACAGGTATGTAACTGGAACTCTTTTGACCAAAGCTGCTTACCAGTAATAGAAAGAAGTAAATAATATTGCGTTCTTAAAATGTGGAGTAAAGATCATAATACACGAATGCTACCAAATTGCTTGGTGTTTAAAGTACTGAATATCAGTTAAAATGAATAAGGGGAGAAAAAACAAAATGGACTGTTGGGGGAGCTGATAAGCCGCTGGCAAATGTTGGCTGTTCTAATTTCAGGTGACCGAACAATGACCTAAACAACCAGTCAACTCTGAGACACCAGCAGAAGACAACAGACAAGGGAAGACAACAAAAATGAAAATAGATCGAGGATATTAGCAATACAAGTGTAAAAAACCAAAAAAAATTCTGCAACTAAAAGAGACTGAGGAACAGAATAAGGAATGAGTTTATGACTTTGATTTGGAATTCTGCAAATCAACTATAATTCTTTATAGAGTTGGTGGTGCATTCAATCAAATTTTTTAATCAGAGAAAGCTTATCTTTTATTATTTCTGATCTACACAAGCCCTGTATGCTTGAGATTGATGAGCTGAGTGAGTTGTGAGAAAAAGTTACTAAAAGGTTACAGATGAAATAAAATACCAATCAAAATTAATGATAATAGCTATGTTTTATCAAAAAACAAAAATAAATAAAAGATTTTATTGCACTGCCTCTAAATTTAAAAGGAGTCATAACCATTTAAATTTTCATTATTCATTCATTTTAATTCTATTTCATCTTATTTTCTTTAACAACTGAAATTCTTGGTATCTTTAATTTTGTCAACATGATATTTTTATCAATCCATTCAGTGCTTTTCCTCAGGTGTAATGTAAAAATAAAAAACATTTAAACAAACAAAAAATTTGATAACCTAAGCAGCAACACTTATATTATCACTCACTTTTTTTCCTTTTTTCAGTTACACAAATGGCTTATTTCAATCTTTTATGTAAACATGTTCTCAAATATTTTCTTTGTAAAATTCACCAATGCTTTTTTGAGCAATTGTCGAGAATATTTAATTTCATTGTGTTGGGAAGATCAATTCTTAATTTATATCTAATGACATTCATTTATTTGTTATGGTGTCACCTTTATCAAACAATTGTGTTGTGTTGTATAGTGACTCTTACCATGTGACTTCCGGTATCACGGAAGTATAAAAGACGTCATGTCTCTTAAGCAGAGAGACAGGTCTGAAGGGATGTTGGTCTGTAGAAAGACCAACTTCAGACATAACACCAACAGCGAGAGACTTATAATACTAGTCGGACTGTAGCACTTGAGTTAATAGATAATTAACTCTATTTCACTGTGTATCTTTTCCTTACCCCGATACAACAAATTGCTATAACAAAGCACTAATTATTTGTATCTGATATCTTTGATTATTGACTTCACAATACATGACCCTCGATCAACTTTCTAATATCAGCCTTATTATTTTCTAGAATATGAATGAATTATTTAATAAATATTGATTTGAATACGAACATTTTCTGAAAAAATCTTCCTTTGTATTTCATTGCAGTAATGACAACAACTTTTGAATATTATCCTGATCTACAGGGTGGCCTCAAGTTTTTTAGTTCACATTCATTAACTTCAGAGGAAGAGTGTAAAGAACTCTGCCAGAATGAAGAATGGTGTCAGATGACAACTTATGTGAATAATTTGTGCATCCTTTATGATGACCATTCTGTGTCTCTGACCCCATCAAATGTAGGAGCTGTTACATTTAAAAAGCACATCATAAATGAACCCCGTAAGAAATTACCATGTACATTGGCATGAAGCGCCTTAAAAAAAAGCTATACAATGCATGTTGGCATGAATAACTATATAATATATATTAAAGAGAACGCCTAATGCTACCACAGAGCTCTAATTCCTGAAGCCTGCTAGGTCCCCAACTGTAGGATGAAAAAAAAAAAAAAAAAAAAAAAAAAAAAAAATGGAAAAGTCCCAATACAGCAAAAAAGTATAAGTCAGTATTAGTGAAAGTCATAAGAAAGTACCTTAATGTTGGACTTTAACTAAGTTAAAACTTAAAACAAATTCCCCCCCCCCCTTTTATTTATTTATTTTATTTTTTGTTTTGTTTTGTTTTTTTTGTTTTTTTTTATATTTTCATTTTATTTAATTTTTTTTTTTTTTTTTTTTTTAAATGTTCATTTATTTTATTATGTACACATGGGAAGCAGCATGATGTACGTTAAGGTATTTGAATAAACCAATGGACGACCAAAGTCAATACCGAAATGGGTCCTGGACGTGAGTTTGACGACTTTTCGCTCAGGATCGACAGTTCGATCGGGGAACTACTGCTGCTCCTCTATAAGAGTGGCTTCTATAGAAGAGAATAAAACAGCCATCGAAAGATAACCATGACCCACACTCAAACCACTTACACAAACCGCATCGCTCTTCGCGCGGGTAAAAAAGGGGCGCGTCCTGCTGAGGTTGGAGCCCTGGCCTCGGTGTTCGAAAAATCAGCTACAGAGCTCAAACAATCAAAACTACTAAAATGCAACCAAACACTACAAATAGCCACATTTAACGTAAGAACCTTAAATAGAATAGGACAACTCCCAGAGCTAATTGCATCGGCCGAAGAACATAATATAGAAATAATTTGCATACAAGAACACAGATACACGCACACAGAAGATATCAAATATCACGAAACTGGCAATGGATGGTCGCTCGCCACTGTATCCGCATGGAAAAACTCTGTCAACGCCGCAGTAGGAGGGGTAGGATTGCTTATAGGACCTAGAGCACTAAAAACGCTTAATAGCATAGAGAAAATACGACCTAGGATGATGGTAGCTACATTTAACGGAAACCCCAGAGCAACAATCGTCTCATGCTACAGCCCCACCAATGTTAGTGAAGAAAATGAAATAGTCACCTTCTACGATGAGTTATCCTCATTAGTGCGTAGCATCCCGAAACACAACATGTTAGTCATTGGCGGAGACATGAATGCACAAATCGGGAAAAACGGAAACAACAAATACAGCCTCCACAACACGTCAAATAGAAATGGGCAACATCTAACAGATTTCATGACAGAAAATAGATTAGCATGCCTCAATACAAACTACCAAAAAAGAGAGGGCAAACTATGGACATACACGTACGCAAACAATACTAAAGCTCAGATAGACTACGTCCTTATAAACAAGAAATGGAAGAATAGTGCATTGAATTGCGAGGCATACTCCTCTTTTGAGGGTGTGTCCACCGATCACCGAATAGTCACAGCGAAAATACGGTTAAGCCTACGAAAAAACGCCAAACGAACAGTGACCACCAAACACTATGACTGGGCCCTATTAAACAACAAAGATGTCAGAGATAAATACGTATTAGAATTGAGAAACAGATTCGAAACACTACAAGAAAAGACGGAAAAAAGTACACCAAACGACGAATACGAAAATTTCGTCAATGCACACCTTGAGGCAGCAGCAAAATACATTCCAACAAAAATTAAAACTAAATATAGAGTCCCATGGGAAACCTTAGCGGTGAGAGAAAAACGTGCACTAGTGAAAACAGCCTCCAAAAACTATCGAAAAAACCCAACAAACACAAATGCCTTAAAACTAAAAACGGCACAAAATCAATTAGCAGGCATATATATAAAGGAACAGACAGAATACATTCAAAATCAGATAGATAAGATCAGAGACTCTGTAGAAGATAGACAATCTAGAATTGCCTGGCAAACAATAAACGAAGTGAGCAGAAGAAAGAGCACAGCCAAAGCTAAACTTAAAGCAGCAAACCAACAAGAAAGAATAAAACTGTGGAAACAGCACTTCGAAAACTTACTTGGAAACCCACCAAAAATAACACATGAACCAATCACCAGAATAATTAGCAAACAATTAGACATTAAACTTGGACCGTTCACACAAGGAGAACTCGACTCGGTTCTCAGAAAAATTAAAAATAGGAAAGCTGCAGGACTGGACGAAATTCCCCCGGAAGTATGGAAGACCAGACAATTCGACGACATACTGCTCCGACACTGCAACGCAGTATACAATCAAAATCCGATAGATAGATGGACGAAGGGATGCATACTCCCCTTCCCTAAAAAGGGGGACCTCGGATTAGCCAAAAACTACCGAGGCATAACACTTACATCCATAGCTGCCAAAATCTACAATGCCCTACTACGAAACCGCATAGAACCCAAAATAGACAACATACTTAGAAAAAACCAAAATGGCTTCCGAAGAAATAGATCTACGACCTCACAAATACTAACCATCCGAAGAATCCTTGAAGGCGTACGGGCAAAGAACCTACAAGCGACATTAATATTTGTCGACTTTACCAAGGCTTTCGACTCCATTCACAGAGGAAAGATGGAACAAATCCTACTAGCGTACGGCATACCTAAAGAAACCGTAGCGGCAATAACGATTCTCTATAGAAACACTAAAGTAAAAGTACGATCACCAGATGGAGACACAGAATACTTCGACATTGTAGCAGGAGTACTACAAGGGGACACGCTGGCTCCGTATCTCTTTATCATTTGTCTAGACTACGTACTTAGAACATCGATTGACAAAATCAAAGAGAATGGCTTCGAACTGACGAAGAAAAGAAGCAGAAGATATCCCGCAACAACAATTACCGACGCCGACTACGCCGATGACATAGCGATACTGGCAAATACACCTGACCAAGCCGAAACACTTCTGCATAGCCTGGAACGAGCAGCAGCAAGCATAGGCCTCCATGTTAATGCACACAAAACGGAATATATGTGCTATAACCAAACGGGGGACATCTCCACTCTAGAAGGAACCCCTCTTAAACTAGTAGACAAATTCACGTACCTAGGAAGCAGCGTCGAATCAACCGAAAAGGACATCGAAACGAGGTTAACGAAAGCATGGACAGCTATCAATAGGCTATCGACTATATGGAAATCAGACCTAACCGATAAAATGAAACGCAGTTTCTTCCAGGCAGCGGTCACATCGATACTGCTATATGGATGCACTACATGGACGCTAACAAAACGGCTCGAGAAGAAACTAGATGGCAATTACACAAGAATGCTGCGTGCAATCCTCAACAAGTCCTGGCAGCGGCACCCCACGAGACACCAACTGTACGGCCACCTGCCCCCTATCACGAAATCTATTCAAGTTAGGCGAACCAGACATGCTGGACATTGCTGGAGAAGCAGAGATGAACTCATAAGAGATGTACTCTTATGGATCCCCACACACGGCCGCGCAAAAGCAGGACGACCAGCACGAACGTACATTCAGCAGCTGTGTGAGGATACAGGATGTTGTCCTGAAGACCTGCCTAGGGCGATGAACGATAGGGAGGAGTGGCGAGAGAGGGTCAGGGATATCCGTGCTGCCAGCACGATATGATGATGATGATATATTAAAGTTGCTGAAATAAAAAAATCAATCTCATAAGAAAATTCATTTGCATGAAAGAATCTATTTGATAGATTTTATATAAAAACCCCTTTTTAAGTTCCTTTCCAATTTCTGTTGGTAACCATTAGTTTTCTTAAATATTTTAACCACATGTCATAAATATTGAACAAGAGTCTCCTTAAAATTATTTTCTGAAAAAAATCCACTATTTCTGAGAAATAATTGATATAATTGGTGATATTATTGATATTTTAAATAGCAAAACTAATCACTCATAAACAAATTCAGCAGAATAAAAACAATTAAGCATGTTCATCCTTTAGTTTCATTCTAAAAAGTTTTTCTGGATCCTTTTGGATTTTTTCTTTAACACTTTAAAATTAACTGTATATTCTTATGAGACGGATCTAACCAAACTTTGAAAATTGAATGAATTTCTTATTGTTTTTCAACATTGAGACATCATTTTATTTGACAACATGATGAGTCTGAATGAAAAATATTTTTTCTAGTAAAAGAAAAGATTTCTCTTTCTAGTTCTCATGGATAAACTTCAATTATGTGTAAATTGCACTACCATGATTTTTTTAAAGTGTGAAAATGTTCTAGTTTCCAGTAGCCGTCTCTGTGTTGTTTTGTATCAAGAAAACATCTCTAGTTAATTGGTTGTTGATTTTTGAAGTTCATCTGCTTTTTAGAATTCATTTTTATTTCTCCTTCATTGCTATCCAGCCTTTTTATATAAAAATGTGATGGAGTTTAGTTGCTGACTATCTAATTCCTGACTTACTTAAAGAATGAATTTTTGAAGTGAACAAATCTGGAATTCAACACATTATAAGAAAAGTAAATGGTAGTCTATTTATGTTATTGTTTGATCATTATTTTAATATCATTAAATAATATAAAAAATAACCTTTGCTGCATTCTAGATGTTGATTTAAATTGATCAAGATTCTTAAAATAAGAAATGCTACCCATTTACTCATATTTCTTGTGCATTCACAGTATAAAAAGAGATACTTTTCTCTGTAAAAAGAGGGGAATTTTGAATATATATGAGAAAGTAGGAAAAACTCATTATGAAAAAAGAAGTATTTCTGTACTCATTAATATATGCATGCTTACACTGAAATGTGACACATATACTTACATACTTAAAATACTCATCTATATTTATATATATATGTACTGAGAATAATATTATTTTCATAATTGTTATTCAGTGTTCTCTGGAATGAACTGTGAAAAAAAGGTGAATCTTGAATGTAACAATACCATCTGTGGTGTCCATGGAGTTTGTCAAGAATTGCCTCTTGGTTATTTGTGTCATTGCTCTCATGGAATATTCCTTGGTATGAAGTAAGTACATCTATCTATCTATCTATCTATCTATCTATCTATCTATGTGTTAATGGTGTAATGATTATCATCATATGAAATGGACACAGTTTAAATCCTGGAGGAGGCTGTTTGCATTTCACATAGTGGTTATACCCTTGGGAAAGAGATGAATCCAACTATTCTCCCTCCAGCTATGAGGAAGTAGTAGTAGTAGTAGTAGTAGTAGTAGTAGTAGTAGTAGTAGTAGTAGTAGTAGGGTAGATTGGGCTATATAACCTTGGTATAGTAACTGGTCAAAGAAAATGAAAACTAAGTTCGAACCTGTTAAACTCTGCTTGACCTTGTGTCACAGTCTGCTCATGTGAAAGAGTTGACTAAATACATATGTAGAAAACTTCTCAAAAATTTGTTTGTGGCAGAAAGAAGTGATTGCTTTGATGACTCAATATAAAAGCTGAACAAATAAACAGACAGTCACAACAGTTTTAGGAGAGTGTCCGTGGTGTAATGATTAAAGTATTGGACTGCAGCCTCAAAGGAAGTGAGTTCAAACTCCAGTCACTCTACTATATTCACGTTCAGATTAATATCCTGGGGAAAGGCATGAATTTTCTTATCCTCCCGGTTTTAGGTTAAATAGTAGCACTGCTATTCTTCAATAACGATGGCTTTGGCATTAAATAACCCACAAAGGTTGATATGCTATTAAATAAAAAACAAAACCGAAATAGCAGCTGTCTATATATATATATATATATATATAGAGAGAGAGAGAGAGAGATAATGTGTTATTAAAAAAGGAAGAAGATTGTCAATAGAAATTTATTAGTGAAGATTGTTGTAAAGAGACATAATTCTTATAGAAGAAACTAAAGTAACTTCCCTTGAAATAAGTACCATGTTATTTATGATTGGTTGGATTTCATTTCTTTGTTTAATAGCATATCAATCTTCATGGGTTAGTAATACCACAACTTCGCCCAATCGGCTGGAGCTGTAGAATACACCCACTGCATCTCTGTAGAGGGTAAGCCCACCACACCAAATGAGTGTCCTGGTTATGACATTAAACGATCTGATGGTGAGGCTCCAGTAATTCTGGCGCTTTTAGGAATACAGAGTACCCCTTCATTGCCATTGCTCCCAGGTCCACTCTTGCTCAGAATGGCAGCACCTAATAGGGTCCTCTGTATGGGTCAAATAGAACTGTTTGACATTTAAACAGATTTCATACAAACGACTTATGCTAAATTGAATTGTTTAAAATAGAACTGTTTGATCATTTAAGTACAAAATTTGTTTACAAGTAAAAACAGGATTCGGCATTAAATAACCAACAATGGTTGATATGCCATAAAATCAAACCAAACAAACAAAACTATACCAAAACTATTCTTGTAGAAGAACAGTACTTGTACTATTTTACCCATTGCAAGAGGATAAAGGGGTTCATGCCTTTCCTAAAGATATTACTCAAAAACTAAACATAGTTTGACTGGAGTTCAAATTTGCTTTTTATGATTTTATAATCCAACATATTAATCCCTACATTACATGGACTCCTTCCTGTAAAATAATAATTAAAAAAATCCATTACTTTACTTTGCCAAAATATTTTAGAAATAAGAATATATCTGTGATTTTTTCCGAGCACACTCTCGTAGAGAGATTATGAATATCTATAGTTTTTATGTAACTTTTTGCTACAAAGGAGTTTTTAAATTTAGATCATTGTGTGTTCTTGATGTAGTGAACAGGAAAGCAGTATATACATATTTAATATATATAAACAGTCTGTCAGTGGATGACAATATATATATATATATATATATATATATATATATATATATATATATATATATATTTAATAAATTCATTAAATTACTTCAGCAAAAACCAACAGTAATGCCACCAACTTCATCAAATAAACTAAGGACCAATCATAATTTTAGTATTAAAGGATCATTATTACAAGAAAAAGGCAACCCAATACCACCACACAATACCACAAAGATGGTATTATCTATTTAGAGAGAAATATAAATAGAGAGTTTGTATTTATAAGTTAAAATACATGACAGGAACATTAGGAGCCAATTATTTTTAATAATTAGTTTCATATTCTAAAGAAAAATGAGTTGGTCAACATTTATAATTTGACTTAAGACAAAATTTTGAATAGTGAAATTTACTCTTCTCCTTTTTACTTATCTTCTTCATTTTAATCCTTTTATTTACTTCAAAATTGTTTGATGTAATTAAATTGCTTAACATCATGCTTTATACATGGACCTGTAAATCTTAGTTCATTAATCAAGATTTACTGGGCCACATGGAACTGACAAAGTCATAACATATTTGATTTGACAAGTATACAATTACATATATAATTGATCTTTGTTAGATATAAAATGAATATAAGTAGAAACCAATGTATCTAATTTTTCTTAATTATGCTACTGCCAATGTAAAATTCATGTAATATATTTCAGTTCAACAGGTTCATAACGCCTTCACAAATTTAACAAATCAATGCAACATTTCTATGACAGGAAAATAAAGCATTTCTGAAATTCTGGCAAGATCTTTTTTGCTTCCAATGAAATCTTACTATGTTACAAAAATATTAGTCAATTTCAAAATGTTGCAATAGAAAAGTACAAGGGATTAGAATCAGTTCAATTAATAATATAAATTTAATATCTTTTCCAGATGTTATGAACCAAACAATTGTATT
Organism: Sepioteuthis lessoniana; assembly: GCA_963585895.1. Taxonomy (NCBI): domain Eukaryota; kingdom Metazoa; phylum Mollusca; class Cephalopoda; order Myopsida; family Loliginidae; genus Sepioteuthis; species Sepioteuthis lessoniana. The sequence goes on along the minus strand of CAUZXS010006737.1, from coordinate 83,846 downwards.
GTCAACAAATGTAAAAATTCTGGTTCCTGTTATTCAAATTTTGCCACAATTGGATCACAATGTTATTGTCAACATAATGGCTTTAAAGGACAATACTGTGATGAAGAAATTAGTGAGTATTTTTTTGCTTTATTTTTTAACAAACACGTTATACTTTTCTTTTTTTTGTTTTGTATTCAAACTTTTAACTTACAGATGACATTTCTTCTAATTGTTTGGATATTAATTTATAAATAATAATTGTTGGTCACAATAAATGTAATGCAAATCTCTGCATTATCTCTTTCAATATCTTTTCAGTCTTGAATAGAAAATCATTTTGAAACAATTTCTGATATTTCAATAATAATCTGAAAAAAAAAAGAGTAAATCATATTCAGATGTGTTGCTTTTAATTAATTGTATGTGTATCAGGATTTTAATGAAAGATTAGATATATTTCTCAAATTATATGTGATCCATGTAAAGATTTATTACAACCATGTGAAATACCCAGTGGGAATCAAAGTCATTCTTAGCAATAGTCAGCCATACTAACTAACCATTACACAACAACTTCATTTTAATTTTCTCTTGTAAATAATGTGTTCAAGAAAAGTAATTCAGTGTTTGCTTTTTAAGTTATCTTTCTTAAAACTTTGATTTGAGATATTCCGGATATAAATATACACCTGGAATTTTGTTATAGTAGATTCTTAATGCACGTTTTTCTTTTGACAATTTATTTTTTCTTTAATAGACGAATGTGATGTTAATCCAGATGCTTGTATGAATGGCGGTCAATGTGTTGATGCAGTTGGTCATTATGAATGTGAATGTAAACCTGGATTTTCTGGTAAAAACTGTGAACTGTATTCAGACATTTGCAACAATGATGATTGCCCTGATGGTAAATGTTTTTTTGACCATCGAATCTTAAATAAGACTTGTATTTGTACAAAACGTGAACTTAGAGGTAAGTGAGTGTCCTTTTCATGAATCAATTAACAACAGATAGTCCTCAATTTAGGATGAGTTGAAATTATGATAAAAATTTTCATTCAAATTGAAAATAACATTTGATAAACAGGTTACTTAGCTCCATGGTCATATGTAATTTTAAAATTTGGGTAAAATTCTTTTAGAATATTTTCTTTAAATTTTGACACAAAAACTTTTTCCTTTAATATATATATATATATATATATATATATATATATATATATATATATATATAACACATAAAAAAGAAAATTACTAAACATAGGACTTAAATTTAAATTGCAGTTTTGAAATTTTAGATTTAAAACTCCAAAGTAAGTTTTAGAAGAATATTAAAATTGATTTAAATTCTCTGGGAAGTTATCTTAACTTGTAAATATCTTTTAGGCTTGATTTGGTTTCTTTGTTTAATGACATATCAATCTTCATGGGTTATTTAATGTCAAAACCAACCTCAATGAAGAAGAACAGCAGTGATACTATTTAACTCATACCTGGGAAAATAAGAGGGTTCATACCTTTCCGAATGGGCATTAGTCCAAAAGTGAGTGTAATAGCTTGACTGGAGTTTGAACTTGTTTGGTTTGAAGCCACACTCCAGCATGTTAGCCATTACACCATCCCCCAAAATAGCCTTTAGTGAAAATAGTTTATAAATTACAGTGAGATAAAATTATATTATATGGAAAGGGGATACGCATGTGAATATTCCCATTGTTTTCTTTAAAAAGTAAACGTTTTGTAATTAAAGTCAGTAATCAATAACTACCAAAAGTTTTTTAAAATTCAATAAATTAGTGGAATTTTAGATGGATTTAAAAATGTGAATTTATTTTGGCACTGAAATTTTATGACTCAAAGGGTGTCCATTTTATTGACAATAGCATAGGCTATGAGAGTGACATTGATAAACTTGTGTTACCCAATCAGCTGGGGCAGTAGAATACACCAACTGCACCTCTGCAGAGGGGTGAGACCCCCTCCCCCAACGAGTGTCCTGGATATGACACTAAACAATCTGATGGTGAGGTTCCAGTAATGCTGGAGCTTTGGGGAATGCGGAGCACCTCTTCATTGCCATCGCTCCAAGGTCCACACTGCTCTGAAGTGGTAGCACCTGATAGGGTCATATCTATGGGTCAAATAGAACTAAACTGTGTAGTTATGCAAAACAGAACTAAACTGAATTGTTTAAAATAGAACTGTTTTGACATTTAACAGTGTGTAAACAAAATCTATACTTATACTAAACTGAATTGGTTGAATTAGAATTGTTTGACTAAACTGAATAGTTTGAAATAGAAATGTTTTTGACAATTTGATGAGACTCATGCTAAACTGAGTTGTTTGAAATAGAACTGATTATTTGTATAAAAATGGATTTGGCATTAAATAACCTACAAAGGTTGATATGCCATAAAATCCATACAACTAACCAACCAGCCAAATCAAATTTGTGTTTCATCTGGAAGTGATTTGTAAATTGATAATACCATTACATGAATGGTAATTAACTACTTTTAGTTAATTATCAACTGTAATTCTTTTAATTGATAAAACAACTGTGATAATTTAGTGTTTATTTGAACCTTATTTTATGGATGGAAATATGCAAGAATAGGATCTTAAATGTCTCCCTCTTGAGAATACATTTAAAAATGCATTCATATTAGGAACTTATTTTCCGTCCATATTATGCATTATGAAGTTTTGGATCCTTCTGGGAATATAAAGCCTGTGGCAAAATTATTTCATATTTCTTCATTAAAAATTTAGAGTTTTGCTTTACAAATAATTCTGGTGACTATTTTGCTTAAAATTGTTGAGGACAGTCAATAAAATCATCTTTTTGTAATGTTTATTTTAATGATGTCTTGTTTTGTTTTTTTTAATCATTTTACAAGAAAATGGCAAGTGTATGAGAGATGATCCATGTAAAATGTTCTCATGCTTCAATGGTGGAACGTGTTTAATGTTAGAAACAGAAGTAGCCATTTGTAAATGTGCAGCTGGATATGAGGGAAAACAATGTCAACGTAACAAGGATGATTGTGTTTTGAACCCATGTGGAGATGGTAATACATGTATTGATGGTATCAACTCCTTCACATGTGTCTGTAAACCGGGATTTACAGGTAAGTTGTCTATATTGAATAATTGAAATATACATTATTAAAATGATCATAGAAATTGATCAGAAGACATAAATGTTAATGACATCTATTAACTTATATGTCCTCTCAGAAATATAATGCTACAATAAAATGTAGGATAGAAGGTTTTGGGATGATATTACTTATATAATACAAATTTAATATTATTGGTATTATATTATTGACATGATATAATATTAACCAAAAATCTACTATCTTAGATTAATATGTTTATTTCTAACTTTCATCAAACAATGCTTTTTACATTCTTGCAAGATTCCTTGATTTAACACATCTATAGTCTTAAAAGAAAATATTCTGTAGAGAACATGTTAAAACACATTGGTTTTAAAGCAAAAATAAATGCTAGAAATATAAAAAAAAAAAGCCAGACTAAAATCAAAGTAATGACTACACAGAGACATTGTTGAGGAATGTCTGTAAACATTACCAGAAGTCTGTTTATATCAAGGTTGACAGGTGAGAAGAGATAGCAGGGGATCACTGTTCTAAATAGCTGGTATCATCAATATAGAGTAGAAAAGGATCCTGATGTGGTCTGACAAAAATGACATGAAAAGCTAGAGTCATTCAAGTCCAGTTGACTGGGGCTCTAGAGTACGCTGAGGAGGGATAAGACATCCCAAATGAGTGTCGTGAATATGATGGTGAAGTTGCAGTCTTGAAGCTTTGGGTATGTGGAGTACCTTTTCATTGCCATTACTCCCAGGCCCACTCTGACCTGGAGTGGTTTAGAACATGTTAGGGTCCCATCTATGGGTCAAATAGAATTGTTTATACTAGAAACCATGAAACTGAACAAATAGAATTATTAATGTTAGATAGCAATAATGGAAACCATTTAACTTGTAAACCATAAATAGCAATATTTGAAACCATTTAATTGTGTGCCAACTAATGAGCTCTGGCTTGTTCAAAAATGTTACCTGCAAACTATTTGTTTACAAATCACACACACACATATATATATATATATATATATATATATATATCAGGGGCAGAGATGGGACTAGTGCTACTCGTGCCCAGCACGACCAATAACTCGGTCAATGTTATTCAAAATGGATTAAAAATCATCCATTAATTTCAAGCAAACATACTTAGTCTGATCTCAATTAAATTATGTATCTATTCAAGTTTCGGTAACTAAGTAGCCAAAAGTTCATAAATATATCTGGGAATAATACAACGATGCTGTTTTGAACGGATGGTCTTTGTCCAGCCACCGTCAGATCCATTGAACATCCCATAAAATTGGCTATAATGTTGAACACGCGTAATCTGAGCCAGGCACTAGACCCTTATAATAACAGTAAAGTTAGCAAAATCTCGCTTTTGGCTGTAGCCAATAGAAAAAGCAAGCCAGAATATTGTGCTCAAAAAAATTAGCACACTGTGACTGCTGACAACTGTCTTGGGAAGAGGGAGAGGGATCGAGAGAGAGAGGGGGGGATAGCAGATTATAGCCATCGCCAACGTCATCATCATCGCTATGGTAAATGTTGGTTAAACGGCGTGTTTTAATTCGTTTTTTCACTAACAGATCTCTATTTCTTTAATGAATGTTGCATATATTACATTCTGTAACTAAAATTTGTTTATTTGAATACATTTTCAACTAATAATCTTTATTTTAAGCGAAATTGAAACTACTAGCTGTGTCTGTGTATATTGTCATCAATTTCTTTATTCTAATAAACATATTTTTCTCGTCATAGTAATGAACATCTTCTCTTTTCTTCTATACTTTTGAAAGGAAAAAAAATTATCTTATCTTCTGTATTAACAAGACTACAAATTATATAGTAACTTGATTGTTTACAAAAAAACACCATGCAAGGTACGTTTGTCAATCTGTGCTATACAATGGAGAATCACGCAATAGCAACTATGATGACTAACTTTGGGTCCATGGACCACGGGTTGGGAACTGAGGTTGACAGAGGGGGGGCACGAGTAGCAAAAATAGGCTAGAGTCGCCACTGATATATATATATATATATATATATATATATATAATGTATTTATGCATAAACAGGATTTGGCATTAAATAACCTACTAGGGTTTATATACCATAAAATCCAACCAACCATAATCATTCATCCATTGTCACCAACCTTTAAGTGCAACAGCTGTGCTTGAGATTATTGCTTGGGAATTGGCATCTTCAGCCAAGGCTTACACTGTCTCACATCCAAATGGCAGCACTCATTGTCAAATTAGACATTATATTATCAAACTAAAAACACAAGAAAGATAACATACGCTTATTTCACAATGGCCTCTACTCCAGGAGAACAGGAATTGTCAGTAGAACTGAAATCTGTGTCATTTGAAAGATGTCTGAATGAAAAAAAAAAATTCTAAAGTCCCCATTGAAAGAAAGATGTCAAAGAGTATACCTAAATCAGCCCAATAATTCTGTATCTTCATTCCATGAGTCAATATTATCGAGCAGCCATAAAAAAGCCACTTTTAAATCAAAAATCTTAAAGAAAAAGTGATGTGCCCTTAAGAGGGTAAACAAATACTTGAATTTTTGAAATATTTTCAAATAAGTCAGAGTATTTTTTCAATTTCCTAACAACTTACCTAACCAAGAATTTTGATTGAAGCACTGTAACTCTCAATTGAATATGATGGATTCCTTGGTTTCAGAAGCAATTTCAGTGGTCATTCAAAACTTTTGTAATTCATGGGAAATATCAGTACAGATACATATGTATTCATTCTACAGAGGAAACTTCGAATATACATATATTTGGGCAAAAACAGTGGCTTTTTTCTTGGCAAAAATTTCAAGAAAAGTAGATTCAGAATAACAATAAACTATTCTCTCATTATATATATTATATGCACGTAATAATGGACTGATGTTTGTGTGCTATTATAAGAGAGCAAAAATAGCACAGTTTAACAGTTTTTTTATTAGTACAGTAATATGAAAATACTTTTTTATTAGTACAGTAATAGGAAAATACTTTTTTATTAGTACAGTAATATGAAAATACTTTTTTATTAGTACAGTAATATGAAAATACTTTTTTATTAGTACAGTAATATGAAAATACTTTTTTATTAGTACAGTAATATGAAAATACTTTTTTATTAGTACAGTAATATGAAAATACTTTTTTATTAGTACAGTAATATGAAAATACTTTTTTATTAGTACAGTAATATGAAAATACTTTTTTATGAGTACAGTAATATGAAAATACTTTTTATTAGTACAGTAATATGAAAATACTTTTTATTAGTACAGTAATATGAAAATACTTTTTTATTAGTACAGTAATATGAAAATACTTTTTTATTAGTACAGTAATATCAAAATACTTTTTTATTAGTACAGTAATATGAAAATACTTTTTTATTAGTACAGTAATATGAAAATACTTTTTTATTAGTACAGTGATATGAAAATACTTTTTTATTAGTACAGTAATATGAAAATACTTTTTATTAGTACAGTAATATGAAAATACTTTTTTATTAGTACAGTGATATGAAAATACTTTTTTTTATTAGTACAGTGATATGAAAATACTTTTTTATTAGTACAGTAATATGAAAATACTTTTTTATTAGTACAGTAATATGAAAATACTTTTTTATTAGTACAGTGATACGAAAATACTTTTTATTAGTACAGTAATATGAAAATACTTTTTTATTAGTACAGTAATATGAAAATACTTTTTTATTAGTACAGTGATATGAAAATCCTTTTTTTATTATTACAGTAATATGAAAATACCTTTTTATTAGTCCAGTAATATGAAAATACTTTTTTATTAGTACAGTGATATGAAAATACTTTTTTATTAGTACAGTAATATGAAAATACTTTTTTATTAGTACAGTGATATGAAAATCCTTTTTTTTATTATTACAGTAATATGAAAATACCTTTTTATTAGTCCAGTAATATGAAAATTTTTTAATTGAAAGAATAAAGCAATTTCTAATTCAGTTTGTAACTTAATGAAAATGTGGGGTTAACATTCACCTCACTCCAATCATCATGATTTCTTAAGGGAGATAACTATTCAATGCTAATTATATGGTACTTCTCTTTATTCACTTGCAATTACTTATAGATTATGTAAATAGGATGTGACTCAACAATGAGCTTAAAGTCTACTGAAGGTGGCCTTTAAGTTTGCCAATAAGAAAAATATTTGGAAAATCTTTAGATTATGAACTAAGGAAAATATATCCAGAAAATCTTCTACAAAAGATGATTTGCTTCATATTAAAAATGCTGCTTTGGTTAGATATTTGAAAAGAGGAAATAGCAGGTTTGATAAATCTCAAAAACTAAAAACACCTTTTAAGATTTCTAAATGGCAAATCCACTATTTTGATTTTCATAATATTCTAGAATTGTTTAGATTGCAGGACAAAAGTTCTTATATGAAAGTAATTGTCCGTTTGCTTCCATCATAAGTTAAGGATATATAATAAAATTGAACAACTTAAATAGCAACTATTATGCAGTTTAAAAAATAATGTTTTTGTACTCAGTAACCTTTGAATTGGATTCTTTGCAGGTAAATTTTGTGACATAAACATTAATGAATGTGAATCCAGTGACTTGAGTGTAAGACATTGTCATGAAAACAACACCATGAATTGCACAGATAAAATCAGTGGATTTGTATGTCATTGTAAACCTGGATTCTCAGGGCAGTTTTGTGAGGTGAGTTAGGAAACTTTTTTATATGCATTTTTTAATGAATACAATCTCTTTCTTTTTTCAACAGAAATATATATCATATAAAATTTGTATAATAAACATATAAGTTAGTTTGTTCCTATCATTAAGAAGACAGAAGCAATTGTCATCATCACAAAAGAAATAAAAGTGAAGAGCATTGAAAGATAGTTTCTAAAAGAAATATGAAAAGGGAGAGAAAAGGAGACAGACAGACAGACAGACAGAGAAAGAGACAAAGACAGAGAGAAGGAGAGGGGGGTGGAAAGATAGGTCAATGGTACAAAAAGATAAAATTACTGAGGAAAGATCATATGTGAAAATATGCATTAAAATAATATATAAGCTATAACCATAAATATTTTGATGCAGAATATTTATATAATAGTTGAAATATGATACATAACTGAAGGTTTGATATAATATGTACATATAGTCTATTTATCTACCTTACGTTATAGGTTCTGATTTTCAGGTCATACTTTTCTTGTCATCTAAACCTACATAGCCTACTGTCTTACCACACACACACACACACACACACACACACACACACACACACATATATATATATATATATATATATATATATATATATATATATATATATATATATATATATATATAAACCCTCCACACAAGCAGAGTGTAACACAAGGTCAAATTTTAAGCAGAATTGAACAGGTTTTGTATTGCATAATTTCATAATTTTTCATTTGACAAAAATGCTGCAAAGAAACAAAAAATGATTTTCATGTACTTCCATGAATAAACAAAATAAAGTATTTCATTTGAAACTTTTAATTTTTTGGATTGAGACATACAGCTGAGAAGAATTAGAAAATGTAATTTCAAAACTAAAGATAGTGATACCAATCAGAGTAATTAATAGAACAATTTACGTAGTTTTAATGAAATGATAATTTTTCTATTTTTTCCTTAAGGTTTATACAAACCTGTTCATATTATTCTATAACAGCTTCTAATTTCTGTATAATATTTGTTTGGGAGATTTTTATGTTGTTGATTTATTTAAATGTCTTAAGATTACATGATTGTAACAAAATTTTGCCAAAAACAAAGTGAATTAAAAGAATGTAGTAATAAAACATAAAATCATGTGACTGATTTAACAAATATTAGACAATCCATAAACATGTTGGGTTTCCTTGTAATAGCGGTCCATGATAATATTGATGCTTCTATTTAGGAAGGAGTAAAGGATTCGGATAAGAATTTTATTGTTATCATATCGAGAATTTTGATGATTTAGAATGAATCCAAAAAAAATGAATGCAATCTCAGATCACTAGAAAATTATTATTTTGTTTGAATAGGAAATTGTTTTATTCTTGCAATAATCTTTTCTTGGATTATGGTAACATATAAACAAACATAATGAAAATTCTTCTAATATGGAATATGACAAGATTATTATAAAATGTTATTCCTGGATAAAGATTATCATCAGAGGTTAAATTTCACATGCATTTCCACTAATCAATAATCAAAATTACATTTGCTACATTTTATAAGTGTATTCAGTTTATCAACAAACATATTAGTTTGTCAGGATAATTGACTCAAGTAATTCAAGGGAAATAACTCGTACTTATTAATATTTTTGCAATCCATGTGAGATATGTTTATGGTTTGTACTTTAAAATATCAGTTCTTATAAAACAAGAAATAAAAATGACTGCTCATATATCATTCGCGCAATTTTCATCTGTAAGGTTGAAATTTAACAATTCTTTCTTCAGGAAGACACCAATGAATGTGCCAGCCATCCTTGTATGCATGGAGCCACATGTATCAATCAAGTGAACGATTTTTTTTGTAAATGCCCTGAAGGATGGAATGGAAAAATGTGTGAGAAGAATGTTGATTTTTGTGCCGTGAATCCTTGTAAAAATAATGGAAAGTGCCAGAGCTTACAAAACAGTTTCTTCTGCAGGTTGTTATTTCAACATTTTCTTCATTTTTCTTCTTACTAACTCTTAACAACAGCCCAGTTGGCCAGGGCTCTAGAATACACTGACAACTTCTCTGCAGAAGGGTAAGACCCCCCCCACCAGCGAGTGTCCTGGATGTGACATTAAACCATCTGATGGCAGGGCTCCAGCCTTTCAGATTTGAGGAATGTGGAGTACCCCTTCATGGCCATTACTCCCAGATCTACTCTGACCTGGAGTGGTAGCACCTGGTAAGGTTCTACCAATGAGTCTAAGAGAACAAACTATATGTGCAAACAAATGACTTATGTTAAATTGTGACTATTATAAAGCAATACTTGAAACCATTTAATTGTTTACAAAAAAAATGTTCCGGCTCATTTAAGAATGTTACCTACAAAATGTGTTTATAAATCATATATTTATCTAATTCATATGAATAAACAGGATTTGGCATTAAATAACCAACAATGTTTGACATGCCATAAAACTAAACCAAACATAACTCTGAACAAATACATTTTTAATCTTTTCTCTATTCCATATTTTGTTTTCTCCTTTTTCAATTTATCTTTCATCTCTCACCAGCATCTTCTCTACTCGTTTCTCATCCTTCACACAAATTGGTTTTTTTTTGGTAACAAATGTAATTTTACTGATTCCTTCCTTTTTCATTGACCATCTTTAAGTTTTTTAAATTGCTGTTTCTTTATTCTTTTCTTTTTTCCTTTTTAGCAACTTGAAACCCTTTTAAAAAATATGTCAGATTTCTTTTATGAGCAGGGAGTTTAAGAAATCCAATTGTGATATAACTGAACAGTGGGATGTGTATGGTTGGGTTTGGTTTTGTCTCTTTGTCTAATGTCATATCAACCTTCATGGGCTATTTAATGCCAAATACATCCTTCTAGAAGAGCATCATTGATTCTTTTTCTCTTATAGAAAGAAGTTCACACACCTTTCCAAAGGGTATTTGTCTACTGGAGTATAAACTCACTTACTACAATGTTGCAGTCCACCATATTAGTCACCATACCACATGAACCTCTAATTTATAAATATATATATATATATATATATATATATATATATATATATACAGTGTATCACAAAAGTGAGTACACCCCTCATATTTCTGCAGATATCTAAGTATATCTCTTCATGGGACTACACTGACAAAATGGCACTTTGACACAATGAAAAGTAGTCTATGTGCAGCTTATATAACAGAGTTAATTTATTTTCCCCGCAAAATAACTCAAAATATAACCATTAAAAGCAGTGTTGTCCCATGAAGAGATATACTTAAATATCTGCAGAAATGTGAGGGGTGTACTCACTTTTGTGATACACTGTATATATATATATATATATATATATATATATATAGCCTGGAGCAAGCATCAGGAGGTATTGGCCCCTAAATGAATAGAGTAGATGTGTTTTAAATGGGAAGGGGCCATCTTCCCTTTAAATGGTTATCCTCTGAAATTAATTGACAAATTCACATAACTCGGCAGCAGTATCTCATCTATTGAAAGGGATGTTAACATGCACTTAGTGAAGGTGTGGACTGCTATTAATAGGCTATTGATCTTATGGAAATCTGATCTATCTGATAAAATAAAATGAGATTTCTTCCAAGCAAGGGTTGTTTAGATACACCACAGAGACATTGACAAAACAAATGGAGAAAAAGGTAGACAGGAACAGCACAAGAATGCTACATGCTATATTGAACAAATCCTGGAAGCAACAATCCATGAAACAACATCTGTATGGCCACTTAACCCTCATCTCTAAAACCCTCTGAGTGAAATAAACAAGATATGCAGGACACTTATGGAGAAATAAGAACAAAAAGGAACCCTTTCACATGGATGTATTAGTGTTGACTGACCAGCAAGAACAAATATGGACCCCTTCACATGGATGTATTAGTGTTGGCTGACCAGCAAGAACAAACATGGACCCCTTCACATGGATGTAATAGTGTTGACTGACCAGCAAGAACAAATATGGACCCCTTAACATGGATGTATTAGTGTTGACTAACCAGCAAGAACAAACATGGACCCCTTAACATGGATGTATTAGTGTTGACTAACCAGCAAGAACAAGCATGAACCCCTTAACATGGATGTAATAGTGTTAACTGACCAGCAAGAACAAATATGGACCCCTTCACATGGATGTATTAGTGTTGGCTGACCAGCAAGAACAAACGTGGACCCCTTCACATGGATGTATTAGTGTTGACTAACCAGCAAGAACAAACATGGACCCCTTCACATGGATGTATTAGTGTTGACTAACCAGCAAGAACAAACATGGACCCCTTAACATGGATGTATTAGTGTTGACTAACCAGCAAGAACAAGCATGAACCCCTTAACATGGATGTAATAGTGTTAACTGACCAGCAAGAACAAACATGGACCCCTTCACATGGATGTAATAGTGTTGACTGACCAGCAAGAACAAACATGGACCCCTTCACATGGATGTATTAGTGTTGGCTGACCAGCAAGAACAAACACGGATACCTTTACATGGATGTATTAGTGTTGACTGACCAGCAAGAACAAACATGGACCCCTTCACATGGATGTATTAGTGTTGACTGACCAGCAAGAACAAACATGGACCTCTTCACATGGATGTATTAGTGTTGACTGACCAGCAAGAACAAACATGGACCCCTTCACATGGATGTATTAGTGTTGGCTGACCAGCAAGAACAAACACGGACACCTTTACATGGATGTATTAGTGTTAACTGACCAGCAAGAACAAACATGGACCCCTTCACATGGATGTATTAGTGTTGACTGACCAGCAAGAACAAACATGGACCCCTTCACATGGATGTATTAGCGTTGACTGACCAGCAAGAACAAACATGGACCCCTTTACATGGATGTATTAGTGTTGACTGACCAGCAAGAACAAACATGGACACCTTTACATGGATGTATTAGTGTTGACTGACCAGCAAGAACAAACATAGACCCCTTTACATAGATGTATTAGTGTTGACTGACCAGCAAGAACTTATCTACAAAGCTTTTTGTGTGGACACAGGTTGTAGTTTGGAAAATCTGAAAAATGAGAGGGATGGATGGAGAGAGAGTCAGGGAAATCTATGCTAGCAGTGCAACTTGATGATTATATATATATATATATATACATATATGTTCTACTTTTATTGAACTTTTGGAGTCAAAATAAAAGAAGCCAATCCTAATAATGTTTTTAAAAAATGTTCAATCCCTTCAAAGTGTTAAAATAATTTTGATAACCTTCTCAGAAACTACGGTATTTGCCAATGAAATTTGCAAAGCAAAAAGTCATCTAAAGATTTAAGAAAAACTATTTTGTGTATTTATTTTATCATTGAAAAAGATAATTACTTGTGACCTAATTATTAAATCCTTCATTATCAAAGGATAAATCTTAATTTGACTGATCACTTCTTACAAAGCTCTTCATCAATAATAACTAACTTCTCTATTTCAAGGAAGGAGAGTAGTTGGTAGAGGGGAGTTTATTTGGTCACCTAGCTCCACAAATAGAATAAATTTGCCATCAATTACAGTAAAATGGGAAATTTTTTCATGTTTTTATTCGATAATATATGTGTGACTAACATCAATTTCCATCCTTTACAGATGAACCAATGATAAAACCCTTCCCCTATCATTACCCATAATAAATGCTGTAAAGTTATAAGATTTTAATTTGCTTTAAACTGATCTTTATAGATATTGGCAGTTAACCTAATATTAATTAATATTTCCTTCCTTTTTCACAATAATCAATATTTCCTTCATTAACATAATTAATATTTCCTTCATCCAATAAAGAAAAAGAAATTTAGCTGTAAAAGACATAAATTTTGCAATAAGAAATTCTTTCTTTCTTTTTTTTCTTCTTCTTTTCCAGATGTCATCAAGGCACTTATGGCCACACTTGTGTAAATGTTCCTGATCTTTGTTCAGTTCTTTTTCATATGTGCTCCCATAAAGGATCTTGTGGTATCAATAATCACCATGCTTCTTGTTCCTGCAAAAATGGTAACTTCTAAGTTTAATTCTAAAAAAAATGCTTTTTTCTTTAATTTGAAAGAAACTAAGAAATTAGAGAGGTTAAAAGTTAGTGATTTGAAGATGGATTGCCTGACTTTGAAATACAAAGGTTGTCCTAAAAGAAATACCTGTCATTTTATAACTCTTATTAACAACATCAGACATATGCAACTATGTACATATGTATAACACTTGGTTTACAATGTGGTGCTATACAAAATGGTCTCTTCCTGTCGTGATGCTTTAACACCGCTGTGGAAATTGTATCAAGTTGGCTTTGGTATTGACAACTTGAAGGTTTGTCTTCACATATTTGTTGTATATGAGTATCATAACTCACCACCAAAATTATTTGCGAGTGAAGAACACAATTCAGACACTTGTAGTAGAGGAAATGTATTATGGTTTAATATTTCATCATGCTAAACAGTGTAAGACAATTCATGATGAATTAACAACCACATATTTATTACCTGATAAAACAATATGTAATGAATACAGAAATGACATCAAATACTAAGAAATACATAATAGAGAAAAGTCCTAGCATGCTGTTGATGAGTCTTTTGGTTTAAGTCAAGAATCCTTAATAGAATGGAAATTGTTAGGTGAAGACTTATGTCAAAGCATGATATCGTGTACTATATGACATGAGATGTGTTTGGGCTGGAGACCCCTGCCTGTCAGGAAACACACACACTTGTGCATCCTTCTAAGTGCTACTTTGGTCACACCACTTTGCAGTCATTTGAAGTACTATTTGGAAAGCAAGGGATATAATCCTTACACCTCTATTGAACCCACTTATCAAATTCATTTTGGAAAAATACTTTCAGACATTCTGTGAGTCAGCATCTATAGTTTATAGCCTTCCATTAGACAGTTTATCTTCAACATTGATTTTACCTTCTTTAAACCTTTTTAACCCATCTGTATAAATTACCTCACCTTTCACTCATTTCTGAAAACCAACTGTGAGGATGTTTGCCAACCATACATCCTTCTCTGTTCAGCAATTCAATTGACTTCTCTTCATTTCTTCAACACCTAAAAATACAAACACACTTTGTCGGTCATGCAGTGAAAATTATTTTGTCTTGTGATGTAAATTTATCATATTTTGATTAATAGTTGAAGAGAAAAAAATAAACGGGTTATACTTTCAGTGCAAACCTCATAGTTTAAACAGTTTTGCATGATTAAGTTGATGCTATCAAATAAAAGAAAAAAATAAGATGAGAAGAAAGAAAAAATTCTAAAAAAATGAATAAGAGAAAGTAAAAATATAAAAGAAAAGAAAAACAATTATTCATAGAAAGTTGTTTTGTCAGAAAATATTTTTATTAAAAGAAATTGTTGAAGATGATATCTGATATCATGCCAAAAAAGTCAACTTTTTGTAGATAATATAAAAATATATTTGTAAATTAATATATAGCATTTTACTTGGTTTTTGTTTCCAACTTCTCATGGTGAATTGTGATCGTTAGCAGATATATATGTTTATGCTATCTATCTATCTATCTATCTGTGTGTGTGTGTGTGTGCATGTGTGAGTTTGTATATTTGTGTGTATGAGAGTGTGTGTGTATATATATATATATATATATACCTGAATGTATATGTGTACTTATATGAGTATATATCCGTGTGTGTGTGTGTGTGTGTGTGTGTGTGTGTGTGTGTGTGTGTGTGTGTGTGTGTGTGAATATTTAAGTGTTGCAGAAAAAGGAGTAAATGAATTAATAAAAATCCAATCTAGAAATTTATGAATTTTATTTCTTTAACTTGAGTGAAAAGTTTGCTGAAAAACAGAAGTTACAAAGTGTTTTCTTGTAAACAAAGATATTATTAATTAGAGCATTGATATCTTTCTATGGAGATAGTTAAGATTTGGGAAATGAAGTATAGCAGTAATTATTGGCTTAAGATAAAGGGACATATTTTGCATGTGTAAAAATCTTTGTATGATTTTGTCAATATGTGAGAGAGAAAATGCATTTATGTCTTAACAACTGTTTGCTGCTATTTTCATTAACAAGCTTATACTGGAATATCAGTATTGATAACATCTACATAAACAAACATTTGTTCAGTTTAAGAAAAATTAAATGAAGTTGAAATTAAATACATAATTGAAAGAAAAAGAATATAGATTTTCACTGGAAAGAAATTGAAAGTTGAGTTGATAGTAAAATAAATTTCATTTCTTCTGTTAATTGACTAAGTGATAAATCCATACATAGTGAAGAAATATTTATTTCTACACTTATTCATAAAATTTATGCTGACTTGAAATTAGATAAAAAAAAACATTGATGTTTTATCTACGTGGTGAATTCAATAAGTTTCAAGACTTTTTTGTACAGGCATTTAAAATTGTTGTAGACTCTTGAAAATTTAGTATGTTATTGCTATACATATTATGAGATGACTGACCAATTTTTATGATTTCAACTTCAAATGAACAGCTACAGTAGGAATTAGAATACACCCTACTAAAGCCTGGTTGTCACAGCTGGTGAATTTCAAAAATGCAATCTGGACGTGAGGACACTTTAGAAGAACGATATGCAATAAAATTCTGTTTTAAACTTGGAAAAAATGCCACAGAAACGTATGGAATGCTTCAGGCTGCTTTTTGACCATCTTGTATGAATCGAGCATCAGTTTTTGAGTGGCATAAGAGATTCAAGGAAGGCAGGGAGTCTGTGAGGGATGATGAGAGGTGTAGGAGGAGTAAAGAAGTCAGAAGACCAGAATTGATTGGCCAAAGGGTTAGGGTTAGGGTTACTATGTTGAGGTTTTAAGGGAGTTCAGGAAGAGATTCCGTCAGAGGAGGCCAGCACTCTTCAAATCGGGTCAGTGGCATTTCTACCAGGACAATGCACTAGTCCATAACTCCCTCCTTGTCACAGATTATTTGAGCAAGATGGGCATCAAGACAGTTCCTCACCATCCCTATAGTCCAGACCTTGCTCCCTGTGACTTTTCGTTATTCCCTAAGCTCAGAGGCTGTCGTTATGAAAGAGGCTGTGATGAAGGTCATTGACACGCTGACACAAGAGGACTTCAATGGGGCCTTCCAGAAGTTGTTGGAACAGTACAACAAGTGCATTGCAGCCGGAGGAGATTACTTTGAAGGGGACTACTGTTTCATGTGTGTACTATCAATAAAAGTGCCCATACGAAAAAGTCTGGAAACTTATTTAATGATCCTTGCATATATCTTATTGGCTAAAAAATAGTCATTTCTTGATATTGTAGGAAAGAAAAGATTTCTGAAATTATTTTGGATTTTGATCCAAACCAAACCAAACCATAAATATATATGTGTGTGAGTGTGTATATCTATGTGTGCGTGCACATATATATATATATATATATAAATGTATGTATATATGTTTATATATATATATATATATATGCATATGTGTATAGCTCTATATATATACATATATATATGAATGTTTGTATGTATGTATGCATGAGGGCTGGTTTGGTTTTTTTTTTTAATGGCATATCAACTGCCATGGTTTATTTAATGTCAAAGTCATCTTGGTAGAAGAACAGCTGTGAGTGTATTTAACCCCACCCCTAGCTGGAGGGAGATAAGGTTATAAGTCTGAAAGGGAATCCATAGATGGTGGGGATATAAGTCTGAAAGGAAACATAATCGTACATTTGGAATTCAAATTCACTTTGTGGCTGCTGTCGAGCACTTTAGCCTTTACACCATTTCAGTTCCCTCCATGTATGTGTATATGTACAGATATATATATATATATATATATATATATATATATATATATATATATATATATATATATATATACATATATATTATATTTTGAATTGTACATGGAATGGAAGCAAGATATTGAGATATAACCTCAGTTCATGGATTTAACAAAAGAAAAACAGAGCCCAGTAGTATTGCCTCTGAGCATATATGCATTTTATCTTGTATTTACATTGCCATCTGTAAAATATCTCTAAGATAAATGGTAAGTTGTATATGTTACTATAATCTCTTATGCTTTATCACATGATATCCAACTGTGATTCTTAAAATCTTAATCTTATACTTAAATAATTTGATTTAAAATTCATTTTCTAAATAAATTACTACTTTATTTTTCTTAATTTCAGAATATTATGGAAAGTCATGCCAATTATCAAGAAACATTTGCTTTCAAGAAATGGACATTTGTAAAAATGGAGGTACTTGTATTAATAAAGGCTACAGTTACGAATGTCTTTGTCAAAAAGGTAAATCTTCCTACTTGAATGTCAACATTTGAATTTTTTTGCTGATTTTTTGAATGACATTAGTTTAATACCTTTTCTAAGATTCTTAAAAGTCAAAATAACATTGTATGTTAATGCAAGGGTAAAGAGCAAAGAGATGAAGAGGATATATGAAGAGGTTGAAGTTTGAGTCATCTAACTTGGTATCTCTTTATATTTGGTTGTCTGCCTTGTTTTGTAGTCTTTAGTTCTCCAATAAATATGCCCTTCAGCAAAAATGTGTTATATCCATGCTGCTGTATTAACATTAGTAACAAAATCTGTCTTCTTTAATGTGATAGAAATTATTATTATTATTCAACTTACGTTGAAACATGTTTCAAAGAAAAATGACTTCCTTTACAAAAAGCCACCAATTTTGCAAAGTGAAGAATTGTACATGGAATGGAAGCAAGATATTGAGATATAATCTCAGTTCACGGATTTAACAAAAGAAAAACAGAGCCCAGTAGTATTGCCTCTGAGCATATGTGCATGTGTTCGACATTTGGTGATAATGGATATTGGATGAATAGAGGAGTTACAAGTCTTTACAGACAGGCTTGACAAAATTTATTTACATGACAAATCTAATATGGCATTCAAGGATTTTTATTGCAACAAAATGATGACTGGAGCAAATATAAACAACTTTTTGGTATGGTACAAATTTTTGTAACAAAAATGACATGAATTTAGAATCACCTTGCAAGAAGTGCACACCTTTTTTATTTTGAATACAAAGTATATTTCAGTTGAAAATGAAAAGGTTTGGTTTGGTTTCTTTGTTTAATGGCATATCAACTCTTAGTAGGTTATTTAATGCCCAATCTATTCTCCTAGAAGAACAGTAGTGGTATTATTTAACCCATAGCTGGGAGGATAAGGGGGTTCATACCTTTCCCAAGGGTATTTGCCCGAAAGTGAATTTAATAGCGCGACTGGAGTACAAACTCGAAAATGAAAAGTTAACAAGAACAAAATGTATATCTTTAACATACACAGCGATAAAAGATACATTAAAGAAAGTGTTTTTTTCTGGCAGTAACAGTAAATTTTAATCAGTACCAAAGTAGCCAGGAACAAAAAACTTATCAAGGACATAAAATAAATGCCAGAGACAGACAATGTAAGATAATGCACTGTTTCAAATGTAATTCAGCTAAGTATTTTGTGCAAGACTGAGCATGTTTTAATTCTAGAAATTATATTAACACCATTTTGGATTCGGACCAGATACATTTTTCTTTCTTTAATATTCGTTCATGTTATCAAACATCGATAAATGATTCTAATGTAAAAATATCCAGTTTTGTGAAAGAGACACTAAGTAGTAGGGCAGTTTTGGACTCTGCATATTCACAAGCTGTTGCTGGAGAAAATTGATTTTATGTCTTCTTTGATACACTAAATGGCCAAGTGGAAACTGCTGAGTCTAACAGGATAGTTTGTTTTGGAGATGAGGTGAAGATAAAAGCTATTAAAGCAGATAAATTTCCAGTAACTTTTGGGGGTGTCAAAGGTCTTAGAGCTAATATTGAGGCTGACATCTTCAAAAATGATTCACCCTTACAACTAAGTCATTCAACCCCACAACTAAGTCATAACTCATTGAAAATTGCTGGAATGCTACTGGGTTTTAAAAACGACAGCAGTCAGATTTTATATAAAATTGCAAAGAACAACTTCCATTGACTTATATGCTTTCGGGGACTGAAAAATCACCAAAAATAGTGTTACATTGTAAGGCTTTAGAAAAATATTCTAGAAAGGAAAAAAGAATGATCAAAAAGGTCACATGACTTGCTCATTACCATGTCTGTGCAGAAGGCAGTCACTGGCTCTATGCGGTTCACTAATGATACTATTTTTTTGACAAAATTTGGACCAAAGATTAAAATCAATCAAACAAACACAAAAACCAGACAAATCTTATTTCAACACTTATTTATTTTTGGGGTATTTTTTTTTTAGGATATTGATCCAGATTTATTTGTTTTGGAGGTATTGATCCAAATTAATTTTATTTTGTGGGTATTGATCCAAATTTAGTCCAAGTTTTATCAATTTGAAGTTGATATATTCAATTTATGATTTTATAAGTTTATTTTCAATTTATGTATGTTTTTTACTTTTAAAATTTTTAATATCTTTTTAAAATTATAATATCTATATCTTCAGAAGATGTAGATATTTCTCAGATCTCAGCTTGAAGGTCATGGAACTTCTTTTAACCCTAGGCAGGAGTGCTGGAGTATGTCACTAGACAAAGTGTACAGAAACTACACTCTGATCCAAGTCATAAAACAATCCTGTCATTTTTTTATAGGTGTAATAGTTGTTTCAAATATTTTGTATAGATATAAGAAATATAAGAAATATATATAAAATATAAATACAAATAAATTATAGATATAAGTGGAATTACAGAGGAAGTAAAAGTAACTCATAAAACTTTGATGACATAAAAATGTGATTGTTTTTCAGGATATACTGGGAGAAACTGTTCTGAAAAGACTGATGTATGTAAAGAATTTGTATGTCCTCAAAACAGTCTCTGTGTTTTGTCCAGTGATTTGAACAGAGCAACTTGTAAATGCAATGAAGCAAAGACTTATGCTAATGGAATATGTAAAGGTATGTGGAATCTTTTTCATAATGCTCCTTATTCGAGCAACGTGTATTCAACAGTTAAAATTTATTTAACGTTTTGAAAAAAGAAAAGTTTCTCAGTAAAGAAAAAGAAGAAATACTTATAAGAATAAAATGTCAACATTAGTATTTCAAAATCTACGATGCCTTTGTTTTGTAAATCTCTGTTGTAACTATTGATACTACAAAAGCTGATTAAACTTTCCTGAAGTTGTAAAGCTTATAGATATGTCCTGGCCATGAAATGAACAGTGTTTTTAACTGCCTACTTACTTAATAGCTTTAATATCAGTATAAAGAGCTCTTCTTGTAAGAGGTAATTCATATACTTGTAAAATCTGCAACATTTTGTTACATGTAAATAATTCTACATATATCTAATAAGGTATTCTTCAGTCTTATAATAAAAAATGACTTGTTTTTCAAAGATGCTTTTCATATAATTACCAACCAGTTACTTATATAGTCATATGAATTGAAATAAAAATACATGGTTGATAATGTTGGTTTTTAAATATCAAAAAATACTTTTTTGCTTAATTAAAAAGCTAACCTCTTCCCCACAAAAGAATAAAACTGAATTTCAAGACAGCATTGAAAGATGTTTTTTATAAAATATGCAATAGTTAAATAACACCCATAATCATATAAATATTTGTATTTTTTATTCAAAAAAACTTTGCGAACTTTATTTAGATTTCACTAGCGAAAATGATAAATATTTTTTTTTGTTTTATTTTCAGATATTTCTCCAGATTTCGATCTGTTCTTTGATGAGGGCATCAATACAAATGGAGCTATTCTCAGTCACACTTTACCTCTGCAAAAACCAGAAGTGACCTTGTCATTTTACACATTGCTATTCCATCCTAACCAAACAAATGCAGTAATTTTTTCTATGAGTTATGTGGCCAGGTAAATTCACAAACATTTTTAATCAAACTTCCTTCAGAGATTGCTGACAAACTTAGAAAATGAAATGAAGAAAAAGAAAAAGAAATGGTTTCTTTTACTTGATCTTCTAGCTGGGAATAAAGTATAGTATCTGTTCTTCTTTGTTGGTCATGTTCTTATCTCTGGATGTGATATGCTACTGTATTCTTGTCTTGGGCTGGACATGTCAAAAAAGAAAGTATGCTTGGTTTTGGAAATTTTCAATTTGGAGCAGCTTTTCCACATTACAAAAAGTGGATGGAGTGTCTTTATGACTTTGGTTGAGGCGAGTTGGCATTATTTGTTTTTGCTTCCATGTGTATGTGTATATCCATCTGTAACATTTTACTCCCATGGGGAAAGAATCAAATATCAGAATAATAATGGGCAAGAGAAGTAAATGTGTAAAAATGTGTGTAAGATGTTAATAAAAATAAATAAGGAAATCTCAAAAATAAAATAAATGGGATAGAAAAAGTAAAAGAAATGTTATGAAATAAAACAAGAAGAATAGAAAGAATAAATATAAAAGAGGATATTTTTTAAAATTCATTGTCAAAAATAACCCTCAAAAGATGGAAAGAAGGGTGGCTTGAAAGATGTGAGAAAAAAGTTATTTAAAAGAAAAATAAAGGAAAGATAAAACAGGGAAAAGAGAGAAACATTTTTACAGAAATTTACTTTTTGAATTTGTTATAGATTTAAAAAATAACCTTCATCTTTTTTATATTGTGCCTGTTTAGATTTAGAAGCCATTTTGTTTTAGTAAAAATATGATATAATAAAACTCAAATATATCAACAATTATAAATTAATAACTCTTTTTTTAATATTAAATCATTCCATAATGATTTGTTAGTTGTTTAATTGATTGGTTTTATGGCATATCAACCCTTGTTGCATTATTTAATGCCAAAGTCAGTCTTTTCTTTTTGGCAACCAAGTGTATAATTTCAAGTAAATAATGATAAGGATGATTAAGCAAACAATTATATTTCAAGTAATTATTTTTTATACAAATCATTTTTACACAATTATCTGGCTTCACATATTCCTGATACCAATAATTTTTACACAGTTATATTCAACTGTAAAATTTAACTGATCATTTGTACATAGTTTGTATATAGTTCAAATGAAAATAATGAAAATATGTATGCTATTCCTTTCTAATAATACTTTGTCAACTATTATAGCTTCAAATAATTATTCTTAATACAAATAATTGGCATCTATAGGGTTTCAAGTATTCCTCTCTTGTACTCATAATTTTCCAAGAAATCTATTTGACTGAACAGGTATTACAACATAAAGTGAACCTGGGAGTAATGGTAACAAAAAGGTAACATCACACAACCCAACACTCCAGTTTTGGAGCTGTGGGTTAGATTGTAGTCACCTGAAGCAGTTTCGTGTTTATCCAATACACTCTGGGAAGGTGCCTTAGCTCTCTGCAGGAGATGCCATCAGTATGTTCTAAGTCCTCCTAACAGAATTGAATATTCCATAATGAAGAAAGATATATATATATCACAGGAATAAAATTATACATTCTATTTAGTATTGTTATTTCATAAATATCAAGAACTTGAAATGAATCTTAGAATTGAAACATCTAATTTCACTTTTTGAATTGCATCAAAAATAATATAGAATAATCATTAATGCATTAATTTGTGTAAAGTTTAATTTGCAAAAATATTAAAACTATATTATTTTCCCTGGTAAAGATTGCATTGTAATCAAAATTTATGGCATTTTTATTGTGCTCAAAGCTGAAGAATACATTTAAAAAATCTTGATGCCACCAGAAAATCCATTCGAATGCATCTTAAATCATGAATGAATTTTGTTTGTACAAGAATGCATAACATTAGCATCAATATCAAACATTGATGGTTTAAAGCCAAATCAATTAAAATATCAATTCATTTTCAAATAATCAGATTTTTAAAAGCTAATAAATTAACCTCTTCTTTTTTTTCTTTTCTTTTAACCAGAAATAATCAACTTGTGAAAATGCTGACTATTCATGAAAACCATATTGTTCTCTGGGATAATCACAGATCTGTTGATAAAACCTTTCCAAGTCTGAAAGCTGGGAAGTCTGCCCTGTGGCATCATGTCTCTGTGTCATGGGATGCTTCAGGAAATCTATTATTATTTGTTGATGGTATTACAGAAATTAGTACAAAAATTAACATACGTCCCAAAAGTAAAGTCAGGTAAGAATGAAATATTGTCGGAACAATTTTTAAAAAGTTAAAATATCAATTTAAAAACATCCTAATATCAAAGTTTGAAGTATTTTATTGCATTTGCAAATTAGATCTATTTTGTACTAAAACATAAATGTATATAACGGAAGATGAATTCTATTTATATAGATTAATCATCTTTATCAATAGAAATAATCTGAAAAATAAACACTATTATGTAAAAGGTACAGGGAAGTAGTGAACAAAATTACAAAACATAGATAAAACAAAAAGCCTAACTGTTAAGACAGAAAGAACTGTTTGGTCAGCCATATTGGCTTTAAGTCCCTTTGCTCTTGGCTCGCAGAACTCACAAAATTTGTAAAGAGATCAAGCATAAAACACATTTAAACTTCACTCCAGGATGTTGTCATCTTTATTTAAATCTATCCCATCATTTCATTCAAAGAAAAACTGCAAATGGTCACCATAGTAAGTCTGTTATTACTTGTCACTTACATAGTATCACTGAACTTGAAATGTTAGGCTTATAGTGTATAGTAAAATAGCCCCCCACCCCAAAATATTAAGCCTTTAAGTTTAAAGAGTTTTTTAAAGAAATTATTTGCTCAGCTGTCAATAAAATATATTTTCTATAAATCATTTTCATCACTTGTACTTTATAATACACCTTGTAAAAAATGTGAACTAAAAATTGTATAACCAAAAGAAGATCCTAATAATAAAACAGCTTTTATTCTCTTTTTAAATTATAATCAATATTCTTCTTGTACTTTAATAACCTCTTTATCATAAGAGATTTCAATAGATGTTGGTGGTTTTAAGCAGACATTGAAATCTTTGGCAAATTTTTTTTCAATACTTATTCCTGCTATCAATCTATTAATGCACCTGAAAATTTCATCTCCAAATATTTTCTCAGCTTGAGAATAAAAATAACTTCCAATTCCATGATTGTTAGTAATTTACTTTAAAATCGTTTCTTTTATTGTTGTTTTTGTCATTGTTACATTCTGATAATTGCCATTCTTTGTTACTAGTGTTGTTATCAAACTGGGTATACATTTTTCTGGCTACATCAGTCAACTTTACATTTGGAATGCAATCATCCCTTATGATATTTTGATTGTGGGAAAGAAAAATTTGTTCAAACCTCCACCCGGCTATATTCAAAGTTGGGGGGATTACTTGCTTGACAAGGGAATAGAAAGAAGACATCCAAGTCAGTCAATGAAACCTATTTGTGAAATGGGAATCTATGCTCCAGTTTGTATATTTCGACCAGGTAAGTCACCGATCTTTTATTAATGAATTTCAGCACTTAGATTTATCTAAATGCAAAGTGTAATATAAAGAAATATTTCAACTAAATTCATATTGGCATCTTTGAATATTCTTCTTAGATGTGATGAAGCCTCGTTTCAGGAATTTCAGTCATTTTTTTCAGCAATTGAACAATGCAAGTCATCATTTACTTAAAAATATTTTAAAATCAAATATGCACTTAAGAATATTTTGTTTTGTAAATACTGAAGTAAAATTGCCGATAGTATAATTTATTTTTCTTTTCAGATAAATCAAAACCAAAATTTGAGAATTGTAAGCACAAAGATGTTTTTTTCACTAGTGAGAATTGGATCACTGAGGGTCTACCACTTGAAATGCCAACAGGAGATGGAAATGTTATAAACAGTCTACCTGATGGTAAATATGGTCTTTTTAATTGAAATTATACTTTATACATAAAATTTCCCATTTTTCCTTTTTTTGAAAATTTGAGAGGGTGCATTTGTTATAATATTCATTATGAAATAAAAATGATTGAACCGAGTCCAGATTTTGTACCAAGCTATTTGTGTTCAATCTGCACCAGTGACTTTTGGAAAGGCATGAAACCATTGCATCTTCCTCCGACTCAAAGTAAGATTGTAGGGAAGACTGGGTTCTCTAGCCTTGGTAGGAAACCAGTCTAGGATTAGGACAACTGAGAATTCAAAGCTATGTGGTAGAGCCTTTACAGCAGTCTGTTGTTGTATTCAGCTTCATTCAACCAACTCTGACGACTACAACTCTGGTGTCAAGCTATATTGACCCTTGTCCTTAAACTTCCCCTGTACTATATTAGTAACAGGGAAAGGAGATACTTACTGCATGGACCCAGGATTGAACTTGGGGCCCAGTTCTTTTAAGTCCAACAGGTACTACTTGCAACTTCTTGAACTTTAATGCATTATAAACAGTCATGACTCATTTCCCTTCCTTAAAATTTGATTTGAATGAATCTTGGGCAATGGAAACATTTTTATAGTCTTTAGTACTAATATTTGCACTGAAACTTGAATGATCAACAAATATTTGTCTAAACTTTTCATTGTGTATCATTCTAAATCAGCAGATTTCTAATGATTGCCAGATGACCAATAACATGAACAAAAAAAAGACAAATGACAAAGGTTTTCTAATAAGTATCTTTGTATAATTTCACTATCAGACAACATTCTAAAATTTGTTCTTTAGTCAGTTTTATATATCTTCCTCCTTAACATTTTCACTGATTCTCAGTTATCTGGATAACATGACCAGGTTTCATAATATACTTAGGTTATTGTCTGGTTTGAAGTAGATCTCAATAGCATTCACAGAATTAACTATCAATCTTTTTTTACTTTACATCTTAATGATATATATATATATATATATGTATAATCAAATAGCAACATTCTTTATTCATGCTGTTTGAATGCTTTTCATGAGATGCAAAATAATTTTAAAAGAATCTTCTTTCATGATCATTATTGATTTAACTTTCTTTTGATTTGGCATTTGTTTCTTAATATTCATATGTGTTGTGTTGTTTACTGAATTGTCATCTTATTATATTGACAATTGATTTAATTAATGGATTTGTATGGATGAAGGGTTACTTTTTAATTGTTGTGTAAAAAATGAATATGATTAGTTTATACTTAATAACGTTATGTTCCAGTCAGTGAGCAAATGATGCAAGTAGTTCATTGAACTACATTCTGATTAGTCATGCATGAATATTTCCATGGGATTGTCTAGGTGTTTGTATAATACTGCACTTTAGATCAATCATCAACAAAGAAGATAATTGCTAAAGTTAAGATATACTTAACACAAATGTTTAACATCATTTAATGAAAAATAAACAAGAGTCAAATTTTGGAAAGCAGACAAATATACATTTTATATAAAATATGAAATATAAAACAGTAATACAAAAGTGGTCATTAGAATGATAAAAGTGAAAATCAAGAAAATACCAATTAAAATTGTTACTAAGTTTAAAAGAATAATCTATTGAAATATGTAAGGAATGCATAACTCAATCTATAAGATTATTTTGTGCAAGATTAGAAATGACTTTGTTAAGTTTAATGTATCATTTATTTCAGTCGTATCATACAACACTTTAGGGAAATTCAATGAATTTATTGCCCAGTCAGCTGGAGCTGTAGAATACACCAACTGCACCTCTGCAGAGGCAGAGGTGCAGTTGGCTAAGACCCGCCCCTCACAACAATGAGTGTCCTGATATATGTCATTAAACAATCTGATGGTGAAGTTCCAGTAATTCTGGAGCTTTGGGGAATGCAGAGTACCTCTTCATTGGCATTGCTCCCTGGTACACTCTGCTCTGAAGTGATAGCACCTGATAGGGTCCTATCTATGGGTCAAATAGAACTAAACTGTGTACTTATGCTAAACTGAATTGTTTGAATTTGAACAGTTTGACTAAACTGAATAGCTTGAAATGGAAATGTTTTTGACAATTAAACTGTGTACTTATGCTAAACTGAATTGGAAATTGAACGGTTCATTTGTATAAAATGGATTTGGCATTAAATAACCTATAAAGGTTGATATGCCATAAAAAAACCAAACAAACAAATAAGCATAATGGTGTAAACAAAAAACTGTACTTATACTAAACAGAATTGTTTGAAATAGATTTGTTTTTGACATTCAAAGTGTGTACATATGCTAGATTAAATTGTTTGAAATAGAACTGTTTATAAAAAAATAGATTAGGCATTAAATAATCTTCAAAGTTTGATATGCCATAAACCCAAACAAACAATCAATGGATTTACAGTCCAGTTGTCTGGGGCTGTAGAATACATCAATGGCATCTCTGTAGAGGGGTAAGACCACCCCCAACAACAATGAGTGTCCTGATATATGACATTAAACAATCTGATGGTGAAGTTCCAGTAATTCTGGAGCTTTGGGGAATGCAGAGTACCTCTTCATTGCCATCGCTCCCAGGTACACTTTGGTCCGGAGTGATAGCACCTGATACGGTCCTATCTAGGGGTTGAATAGAACTGTTTAACATTTAAACTGTGTGCAAACAAATGACTTTTGCTAAATTGAATTGTTTGAAATGGAACTGTTTGATTGTTTAACTATGTTTGAACAAATGACAGATGTTTAATTGAATTGTTAGCGATAGATAACAATACTTGAAACCATTTAATTGTGTGCAAATAAACAATTAATTGTCAATAGAATTATTCATATTAGATAGCAATACTTGAAACCATTTAACTGTGTGCAAAAAATGATCTCAAGCTTGTTTAAAAATCCTATCAACAACATATGTTTACAAATCATATATTGAACATATATGTATAAACAGGATTGGTATTAAATGACCTACAATGGAGGACAAGAAATTTTATATTTTGCCTTTATTTCTGGGTTCAACAACCATTCAGTGGGTGTGGAAATTATTCCTGAATACAAATGAAATGGTTGTGTCTCTCACTCAAGGTGTTAAAATGTGTCAGTCGTTCTTGGGTATATATGTCCAAATTTGGTGTTCAAGGCATTAACAATGTGTTAGACGCTTTTGGGGAGATATGTCCATTATTCAGTGTTTTCAGTTGTAGTTGTTAAGTCCATTATATAATGTCTTAATTGTGATTTTGTTGAGTCCATTATTTAGTGTTTTTAGTGGTAGGTCATTGGTAAAAGAGACGGTTGCTACTAGTGGAAAGGTTAGCCAATGTGTCATCTAGAGATGGATGCATGGCGCCATCCACCAGTAGCAAGAATGAAAAAATTTAGTTGACATTTTTCAGAGATGTGGTACATACAATTTAATCTTTTATTATTGTTGATTATCTTTAATTCCACCAGTAAGATCATAATAGTATTATTTGCTTATCCTAATATAGTTTTAAGGACATAGCACGGGCTACAATATGATAGTAAAAAGTAATCTTTAAAGAAAATAGAATGTCTTAAAATAAAAAAATGATACTGGATCATTATACAGCTACACTCATCACTCCATGAGGAAATGATTAAAAGAATTTAAAAATCCTGCAAAGATCTCTTCTTTTACTTACACCAAAAGTTCTGACATAATAAGCAAGTTATCCAATTTATCCATTGTTTGATGAGTGACTCACAAATTTGTCTTTTTTTATTTATCTCATGTAAGTTAATTACATGAGATAAACATCCGTAATTTAGTAGATAACTGTATTTGAATTTTACTCTTTTTAATTGTAAAATCTCATTGTGTACTCAATCATGGTATTTATATATGGACCATATAAGTGTAAACAAAATATTAAAATTCAACTGGTCCCTACACTTGTTAGATTACCTTTTTTTTTTTCTTTATTCAGTGAATAATCCATTACAGTGGAAAATCTTTCATAATTTTGTCTTAATTATAAAAACTGAATAGTTATTTTCGGAAGCTTTATTTTTTTCTATTTCTCATTATTTAGATGGTGTATACACATGGGGTGCTTATTCTCAAATATATGTTTTAAAGGATGATCAAGGCAACTATGAAACATGTCGATCAAAGCTCTATGTTCAAGGTCAGTCTTGCCTATTACATAATCTGTGAATGAATTGTTATATTTTGATAAACTAATCAAGAGAAACTGTTTTAAAAAAAAGTAATTTTTTTAGTATCATTTAATTTTAAGATAAATTAACCAATTTTATAATTTTATAATTTTGCAAATATTTTAAATGGGTTCATTTATATATTCCATATATAAATGAACCCACCAAGAAAAAGTTTCAAAACTTTTAAATGTCTTCATAATTTATGTATTTTATGAATATTTCTATAAGAGCAGAAAACATTTACAATGAACTTCAGAAAATTAAAATGGTTGTTTCAACATTTTGTATTTTTAATCAAGTATTGAAAATAATGAAAGATCATTTTATACGTATCTTTACTTAGTAAAATTTCTTTACTGTATATTCAACTGTCTCCAAGATGAAAACAAATGCCAATATAGGTCACAAGCAGAAGTTGAGCTTTGTGCTGATCAAGCTGGAATCTGTGCAGTGAAATGTGGCCCTTATTCTGCACCCTGTCGAGAGCTGCCCAATGTGATCACCTGCGGTAAATTGGGAAAATTCAATTTTAAGGAACCTTTCGAACCATTCCTTGTACCTTCTTGTGGATGTGAGTAAAAATAAATTGATGTTTTTTCAAATGATTTTATGTCAAGAAATTTCTTAATAGGCAACAGTTTAAAACATTTGATTTCTAAAACTGTTCTTATTTCATTTAGTATATGTAAGAACATTTATATTTTGAAAAATAAATGTATAATTCTTCCATATTGCTATATAATTATTGACACTATTGATTATTGTCACTTCTACACAAATGCTTCAGACTTGTAGTCTTATTTAGAAGATTAAAATACTGAAGATGCCATTTTGTTGTAGACTCCAATATTTGAGATTGTCTTGAATATGAGGGGAAAAAGGTTAATCGTCAAATCAATCAATACATTCATTTAAAGAGAATGCCTATATTTTTACCTTTTGAACCTGTGGGGGGACATGTTGTTTGGTGTTTAGTTCCCTCACCATTCATTGTTGGTTCATTATTGAAAAGCAAACAAAATAAAATGACACGGACAAAAGAACATTCAAAACGAAGCAATACAAACAAAATTAAGTTTATATATCAACAAATACATAAAAAAGGAAGCATTACAAATATTCTAATATAGTCTGTTGAATATTCCTCTGTGTGTGTACGTGTGTATATGTGTGTAACTAACACGGATATTATGGAAAAAGACTAAATATCGAAATTGTCCTGTAGACTATAAAATGTATGTGGACTAAGTATTTCATGTGAGGTATCGATATACAAAAATACAGCAATGTATTCTAGGAGGCATGTGTCTTCTCCCATGTTGGTTCTTTGTCTCTTTTGGGGTTTGATGAAATTTCTGAGGCTGTATTCGAGGTTGGAAGAAGTCTAACCGAAAAGGCAGAAGAGGAAAGAAATAGGTTGCAGAATGTATATGCACCAATGTTACGTGTATTGAATTGTATTACTAAGTGGAGAGAGAGAGAGAGTGTTGTCTCTGGAAGTTAAAATGTAAGAGAATGAGTTCTTGAAAGACAAGTGTATACATAGGCAATCCTTGTCATGTGGTCAGCTCCAAATGCGCAGGACAAAATCAAAATTGTGGACGTAGTTGTGAGCACAAATCACGTGACTTTCCTAGCCGATAGGTTTCTGAGACTGATTAGTTTACTGACGTCCACCATCTTTGTTTTGGGAACAAGTGGTATCATGGCCATTTTAAAAATATAGGAGTGTAAATCCTATAAACCCTTGACCCTTAGAAATCCTTCATTATTCCTTATTATAACAGAAAAGCCTCTACTAATTAGTATCAAACATGAGCTACCTGAGCCTTAAATATTCTATTTATAGTACTCAACCTAAAAAATTAAGCTAATTGGTTCAAAAGGTTAAATATTGGAATTGATTTTGTTTTATGATTAAATATACTAATGCGATTAGAATTACTTTTATGACAATAGTTCTGAACTTTTAAATGGAATAATTATTTTATATTCAGTTTTTAGATTCTATATTGTAATTGAATACAATTCATTGATTTTCTTTCAGTGAAAAGCCCAGCCACCTCTGATATTTCCATTTCATTTTTATACCATTTTATAACCCCATGCCAAGAAAATATTTCAGTTCGTACTGCCAAATACGTTATACAACAGATACAGGCTACAAGCAAAGAATGGCCAGGGCTCTGCAATGATCAGAGAAATATGTGTTCCAATGTTAATGTCAGCATTATCTGTCAGAGTGGAAAGTCAACTGCTAACGGACATGTTTTCATCAAAGAAGCAAGGTACTTTTTTGGTTGCTCAATTCACATCTATGAAATTGTTTATTTCTTACTTTTTATAATATAGCAACATATCTTTTTGCACAATGATTTTTATCCTTGATTTTATGTATTTTTTGGGGCAGATCAAGGTTGAAAAGTCCTTACAACCAGCAAACACTTGATGTACAAGATGTGATTAAAAAGCTCTTTTTGTCACCAAATGAAATGGATTTTTTGGTGAGTATAAGAATACTGAAACATGTCATTTCCTATTTATGTATATATGTGTATGAAAAAGTGGCCAATGAAACCTTTTTAAAAAATTCTTGCTTTTCAGATAGTTTTAAAATATACAGGCTACAAGTTGCTACAAGAAATGTGATTGATATTTATATTGTAAAATGTTCATTCACATAATTTTTCATAACTATTAATTTCTTTATAAGAATAAAATTAGTATGTTAGATATATTAAATAATGAAGAAAAATAAAATAAATAAGTTAGATATTTCAAACTTTTTGAGTACTCTTGCTAAATTTGAAAACTGTCGGTTAGGTAATAATTTTGCAATATATTGTAGGCTTTGTCTTTCAATGTAACAAGAGGAATTAAGCAGTTTGACATCCTTAAACTTACTTTGCAAAGGTTAAATTCAAATTAAAGTTTTTTAATTTTGTTAACTAAATTTCTGCGTGTGTGTGTGTGTGTGTGTGAGCAGGCTTAAGATTGAGTCACTTAGATAAGCAACCTATTCGTTTGGTCATCATTTTTGAGTGATGAAGAGGAGGATGGACTCATGAAACACATGACAAGTATTTGAAGATGCAATAAAAGTTTTAGGAATGTTCCTTTAAATGCAACAAAATATGTACCAAATTTTGACTAAAATCACTGAATAATTCACAACTTTTGTTTTTTAAATTTATTTTAGACTGTACTAATGATTTCGTGGATTCTTGTTTTGTGTTCTATGGAATTGTTGGTACTGAATTTTGGGGGGATCATTGCAGCACGAGAGAGAGAGAGAGAGAGAGAGAGAGAGAGAGAGAGAGAGAAAGAGTGAGAGATTACAGGTTTATTACAAATTGGGAAGGAGAAAAGGTACAAAAAAAAAGAAAAATCATTAGATATTGTTGTACAACTTTAAATAAATTTTTGTCTTAGACAAAATTTGATTTTTTATGGAAGGGAGGTATATGACCCAGTTGCCGTGATGGCTAATTGCATTAATTATTTTATTATTTGGTTTGGTTGGGCAATGAGTTTTTCAGTTAACTGTTAAGTTAGCAAAAATCTTTGTGCAAAAATGTAAGTCAAATTGGAAAGTTTAAATGAGTGAATCAGTAACCAGCACAGGAAGACCAAATGTAAACAAAATGGATTCATGTCTTGTCACAGGTTTGATTGGAGAAATAAAAACTCAGTGGCTAAGGACATGAGTGAGATGACGTAATAACTTAGTGAGATGACATCACACTTCTGATGTCCTGAATTTAGAGATATAAAAATTTATGAATTTTGGAAAAGTGTTTAGTTTTCAGTTGTCAATTAGAAGGTAGCATTCAGATATGTTGGTCCTGTAGGGTGGGGAGTATCTCTTTGTGTCTCTGTTCATTGACCCTAACAGATTTCATCTCTCTCATACTACTGTAAGCAGTCTGAACATTGAACAGTATATCTGGATAATAAAGTGACAATTTTCGATAAAAATATAGGACATATTGCTATTACACCAATACGTTCCAATAAATTATTGTTAATTGTTGACAGAAAGTTCTTCTTGTCTTTGAGTTGCCAACATCCAGGCAACTTTGTTTCCATGCATCACCCTAACCATTAGAAGAAGTTCTGGATGAATTGATAAACAAACAATCTGGAAAAACATTTGGCACCATTACCAGGATAAGACCAATCATTATCATTACATTTGGTGTACAATACTGGTATCTGTGTTGTTATCGGTAATCGGTGACCATGATATTATTACAGTGGTGCTGTGCCAAGATATTATTACATTTAGCACTGACCCCAGAGGATAGTACCACAAATGATAATCGACCCCAGAACATAGTATCACATTTGGTACTGAACTAGGTGATAGTATTACATTTGGTACCCTACTGAAGCATAGTATTACAATTGGTGTCTGACCAGGCATAGTATCACATTTAGTACCATACCCAAATTATAGTATCACACTTAGCTTGGCACAAGGCCAAAAGTATGGGACACCTAATGAGGATTGAACTCATGAACAATGGTTAGCTGGCCTAGTTTACAATTCCTAACACCAGGTAAGGCACTCCAAGGATCAGAATGTTGTATCTGTGCACTTTGCCCTGATATTTTGAGCTGGGATCAAAGTGTAGTATCAATGTCCCAGTAAATCACAGTTTTTTCTTAAATTACAAGATATAAATTATGCAAATGAAAACTGTTATTATTTTGAAGTGCACATAATTTAATAATTCTTCCAAAATAAGAACAAAATAAGAAAAAACTTTGACATATAAATATAGAGGTTCAGTTTGGTTTCTTTTTTTAATGGTATATCAGCCTTTGTGGGTTATTTAATACCAAAGTCATCTCTCTAGTGGTAATATTTAACCCATGGCTGGGTGGGGGGATAATGACTTTCATAGCTTTCCTAAGGTTATTGGTTCAAAACATTATAGTGTGACTGAAATTAAAACTCACTTTCTACAATGTTGGAGTTCAGAATGTTAGTCAAGAGAAATTCTCATATATATATATAAAGATGTAATTTTTTGATTTTACTTTTTTTTAATATATATAATTAGATTAAAAAAACAAAACAAAAAAACAAATATTGAAATAAGATTTTGTTAGTAACCTGGTCTCACGAATAAGTAATGAAGAATTTTGTTGTTATGATAATACAAGACGTCAAGTAATGGTTGATGTTATCATAATAATGGAAGTTATTATTTTTAGATTAGCTAATCAATAAATAAATAGAGTCACATTATATTTTATACATATTTCTATTGTAATTCTTATTTAACCAAAGGAAGAAGTTTCAGTTGTAAAAATTCAAAAAGCATTTTATGTGTATAAAACATTTGTTCTTCCTCGTTTTCTTACAACATCAAATAATTTTTCATAAAACAAAAATCCCTTCATTGTTTTTCCAGCTACAAAAGAATTCACCAAAGAAGTTAACCATTAGATTTATTTTTGAGTTGAATGATGAAAAAGATATTTACAAACCATTGGTTTCACTGGGAGGAATGCTGATTTTGACTATTCAAATTACCTCATTTCAGTAGGATGTATTTACTTCCAGTGTAACTTTAATTAATTTTTTGAAGCACACACACACACACACACACACACACACACACACACACACACACACTGTTCATTTATTGAATTAAAAACGAACTTATTTACTTACAAGATTATAATTTATTTACTTAATTATCTAGTTACAATACATAATGATTTATAAAAGCGAAAGTAAATTTAGAAAATTTACAAATTCTTTGGCTGGGTAAGGGTTAGGCTTCCAAACTTTGAAGTAAAACTGAATTGGTACAAACTAAATCAGGTGCAACAAAAAAAAAATCTATCCTAATGAAATGAACCAACTTGGACCGTTGAAAACTTCCCCTTCATCATTTCTTTTTACCTTGCAAATAAATCAGATATTTTGATTTGTTTACAGTCAGTTGCTAATGCAAAACTTGGAGAACCCATTGTTATCAAGTCAGGGAAGTCTTGTGCTGCAGGCTCTGGATTGGTTCGGGATTCTTGCAGTGAGTAAATGGAATCATTATCTAACTAGCAAATTTCATGAAGAGATGTAAAGAATTTTCATTGAAATTCCTCTAACCTGAACATTTATTACCAAAGCACATGTTAAAAAAGCTGCTAAAAAATTATATTCAAATCCTTCAATAATTTACTTGTATAATAAACTCCACAATGGCTAAGATGGGAACTACACAAGGATGCTGAGAACTGTTTTGAACAAATTTTGGAAACAGCACCCTACAAAATAGTAAGTGTATGGCCACTTACCTCCCATCTCAAAAACCATCCTAGTAAGATGAGCAAGATATTCTGGTAACAGGTGAAAAAGTAAAGACAAACGCATAAGTAACATTCTCCTATGGAATCCAACATACAGACTCCCCAGTGTTTGCTGCAAAACTTACATCTATCTGTCCTGTATGCCATGAAAAGAGGATTTGCCGAGAACAATAGCTGATAGGGACGGATGACAAGAGAGAGTCAAAGGAATCCATGCTGTTGACATATCATGGCGATGATGACAGCTAAATTTTGTTTTAAATAAATATAACTTTAAACATGCAAGTTCAGTATCTTAATGGAGATTTTTCCAAATAACTGAAATACTTTTGAGGTTTAATATATTTATTGATATTAACATGTAAATATACTTGCAAATATTTATATATAAAGATTAATGTCCTTACATATATAAACATGTGTACCATTTATGTTTTTAGTTGTGTGTGGCTTGGGTATGTATTCAGACTCCTTAACAAGAATCTGTGAATTTTGTCCACTTGGTCAGTACCAGGAAAATACTGGACAATCCAGCTGCCATTATTGTCCATTTAATACCACAACCCTTTACAGAGGCTCAGCTGATTTAAATGATTGTGTCAGTAAGTATTTGATATCGTTTCTTTTTTTTTTGTAAGTTGTCATCTCTCTCTCTCTCTCACTCTCTCTCTCTCTCACTCTCTCTCTCACTCTCACTCTCTCTCTCTCTCTCTCTCTCTCATACAAACACTCATTATTTGTACTTCTGTTAACAATATTTTTGTCTGTCAATAGAATTTTTATGAATTAGTTGTCTTTGATGATGTTGTTAAGAAATAAACTTAAATATAAACTTTACATTTCTCGTCTGTTGGTTATTATATGCACAAGGATTAAAAATCAAATGTTTATCTTTGATATATTTATGATATATCCATCTGTATAAGTCAACCCTTGACTTATTGTCAAAAATTATTGATTTATGAAGCTAAGTGTTTCTCATGGCCTTTCAATCAAAATTATTGTGTATGTGAATGTCAGTGTTCGTTTTTTTGTCAAAAAATTAGATCTTCACAATTTGATATATGTAGTCATAAAAAGCAGTAAGTTCAGTTGAAAAGAAGATTTTGAAAAAAAAAATTTATTGTTTTATGTATTTTGATTTATTTGACGTGGAAAATCTTTTACACTGTAAGTCTATCAATGATATTGAGTTCTTTATCAAGAAATAACAAGAACTTTGTATTTTACATTTTACTCTTTATATATATATATATATATATATATATATATATATATATATATATATATATATATATATATATATATATTCTGACATATGTTCATATATTCTGTGTGATGTTAAATGATTGGGAATAGACTTGAACTTTAGGAAAAATAAAATAGGAATTACTGTAAAGACAGTTTTATAGTTTCTCTTACAGAGAAGCATATTTTCCAATTTTAATGAAATAATTAAATTGATTATTGAGAATGTATT
This sequence comes from Sepioteuthis lessoniana, assembly GCA_963585895.1. Lineage (NCBI taxonomy): Eukaryota > Metazoa > Mollusca > Cephalopoda > Myopsida > Loliginidae > Sepioteuthis > Sepioteuthis lessoniana. The sequence goes on along the minus strand of CAUZXS010006737.1, from coordinate 46,128 downwards.
GACAAAAACTCAGCCAAAATTGAATCTCAATTTATGAAATGCATCACAATGAATATAGGAATAAACTCACTTGAATAAACTTTACAATTTTAAGAAATTGGGAATGAAAAGTAAGATGTGTTAATTATAATTAGTCTAACACATCTAAAATTTTAATCAGTTGTACTTTCACTCTTGATTTTTTAGCTTCAGCTGGAAATATTTGTCTGAGAAAAATATAATTGATATATATATAATATTGGATAGGATACACATACAGTCAATAGTACTTGGTAATTGTCAGTTACTCACCTGTGTTCATCAGGTCTGATGAATGTATAGGTGAGAAACTGACAGTTACCAAGCACTGTTGACTCTGCTTATGCTATCCTAACTTATACAGTTTATCAATGATTTTGTGCACTCTTTATTCATAAATATAGTAAATTTTATATATATATATATATATATATATATATATATATATATATATATATATATATATATATATATATTGTGTACTTAGGGACCAAATCAATATCTACACATCAATCAAACTCAGTTGACCTCAGCTAGACACAACAATTGCTCTCTGTGAATAATAGTTTAACTTTTTTAGATGATCTACACTTCATACCAAATAAAAGATTCACTCAATCTATTGTTTAATATATGCATAGTGCATGTATATATATATATATATATATATATATATATAGTGTATATGCATGGGTGTAGAAACTTGTGATATAACTTAATATCATCTGATTCTAATATCTTTGTGTATTATTTTATATATATATAAATATATATTAGTGGCATGCATGCAAATCTCACAAGCCATTGATAATGTGATAATGAATGGTCAGTGAGAACTTCAGAAATACATATCAATTTAAAATGTTATTTCCTTTCACTTTATTTTCTATAGGTTTATGCCCCATTGGTCACTTCTACAACTTGACCTCAGCAACATGCAATGCATGTCCAAAGGGACATTACCAGAATATGCCAGGAAAATCTTACTGTGTACCATGTCCACTTGGTACATCAACTGTAAATATAGCAGCCATCTCACAAAGCCAGTGTAAAGGTATGCTATTTTGCATCCTAAATATAAAAAACAATAAAAAGGGCTAAAAAGAAAGAATTTTTTTTCTTGGACAGATTTGAATTGCTGGAAGAATGAATTTGTAATAAAAGTTTCCCAATATTCTTCTTTTTTTACTGGTTGATACATGTTTTGTGGAAGCAACAGAAGGACTGACAAGAGATTGTAGGGTTTACATATTTGGTATCATCATACTAAAAGTAAAATGTGAGAAGTGATACAAGGGAGACAAAACTCATGTGAAAAGACTTTTATTATCAGTTTATGGGTTGGGGTTAGCTGTCATCATAAAGTGTAATTCAGCTGTCACATCTTTCACTTAAGTTGCTGCTGCTGCTGCTGCTGCTGCTTCTTGGTGACTTTTTGGGACCTCTTTGAAGATGCTATGGCTGCTACCAGAGTTCATTTCCTTCCGAGTTCTGGGTCAAATCAACCTTTTTATATAATTTATAAACTGGTGTGAATCAGCTCAGAAATCAACTTGACAATCACATAAAGGTTGCCATTTTGTCAGAAAATATTTAATTACCCTTTGCATTTTTCCTTGTGTTTGTCCCAGAAGTGGATGGTGGAACCAGTCAGAATTCTGGTTTGTTTTTATCATAGGAGCAATAGCTGTTGAGGTGAGCACTTCTGGTCGGGTTATAAAAAAAGAGTTCCAACAGGTTACGACATACACTTTTCAGAATACATTTTAATACATTAAATGATTATATTATTTTTTAAATATCATTTTACTGTTTCTATTTAACAAAAAATACAATAATAGAATAACCAATTATTTATCTTTGAGCCTTCTAAAAGTGAATCATATTACATTATGAATGTATAAATAATCAATCACTGTCTTTCTTTTCATTAGTTGTTCAAGTTAACCTAGCTTATTTTTAAAAATTGGCAATTATTACTATTTAAAATTCTGCTTTCCTGGTCTTTGTATGCATATACAACATTTTCTAAACATTCTTTGATTTTAAAGTATTTATAAAAGTCCATCACAACTTTAGAAATACATAAAAGGGTTGGACAAAATAATGAAAACACCCAGAATCTTAGAATCATAATTTCCCAGTGTTTGCATTATTTTGTTCAAACTTTGTATAAGGTACAATTAAGTGAGGATAATTTTGATTGAAGAAAATTAAAGATGACACGTGGAGGTGTTTTATCTATCTGCAAAGAATCAGAAATTATTTAAAGTATGACATCTTCAATATAGAAAATTAAGTGAAAGAAAATTGTCAAAAATTTTATCTTTCTTTTTTCTTTATATTTTTCTTATTTATTTTCTTTTTGAACTTGAACTCTTTTCTTCCTAAGATGTTTGCAAGTCTGGCTTTGAAGAAGTTGATGGTAAATGTGATTACTGTCAAAAAGGATACTACCGACAATGGAACATTCAGGATGTGTGTACACCTTGTCCATCTGGATCCACCACAATTATTTTTGGTGCTAACAAAATAACAGATTGCACAATTGGTAAATACTTTTTCAATGATTATTGTGTATCGACAACATATAATATTTTCTAAATATTCTTTAATTTCTAATTATTTATAAAAGTCTGTCACAATTTTATGAATATAACTTTACAGTAAAATGAAGTTAGGATAATTCTGGTACAAGAAAATTTGGAAATCAGAAATAATATAAAAAAAAGATAAACGTTTTCTTTTCAGGTTAAATTCCAAAAGAAGATAAAATATGGTGCATCAAATTATATGTCTGATATATAAATCATTTTATATGAACTTTGAATATATTGTCATTTCCTGTACAACTTACCATATATAAGCAACTTGAGATATATAAGGAAGTGCTATACTTATAAGATATTTTCTGAGATTCACTTGGTCATGCAGGAAATTTAATAATATTGAGTAAACTTTTTACAAAAATCAATAATTCAAATTTTTAAAGACTTTTGTTAAACTGAACCAATTTTAACAAAATCTTCGTCATCTTGTAGAAAATTTTGTTTGAAGGAACTTTTTGTGTTACTCTAAGTTATAAAAATTGTTCTTAAAAACTGTGGCATTATCACTGATGACTACTATGTCAGTGACTGTGACGAACTAACCATTTAGTGGGTGAGGGAAAGCACAAAAACACAACTTACCTCTCATAACAGACCTACCGTTTATTCTTTTCATTCAATAATTAAGGCTATCGGAATATATAACAACAGATGACAAATACAATGTGCTGGGTAGATTTGCCAGACTTTCTTTGTTTTAGGAGGAACTAATTTTTCTAAAAATCTTTTAGTGGTTCTTTCTCTCAGACCAAGCTACAACTTTTCTCACTCCTGTCCCCAGTCACAAAACAGAGTGAATCAAAAGGTCCACTCATGGGTGGCATGCCTGACCAGCTCTTTTGACTTAGATGACTAAAGGCAACTCTCTTATAAATTGCTGTTTTCACACTGAGGTGCAAGCTAAAGAGTATCTTATTACATTTGGTGGAATTCTTATAATATTTTATAATCTACAAAAGATTTTTAAGTCTTAGAAAATCATTTTTTTGATAAACTGTAAAAATTGTATCATAAGAATTAATTTCTAAAAGTCTTTTTAACCATCTTTATTAATATTTTTATATCAAAGAAAACAGAAACTGTAAGAAAGTATACATTTTTCTGATTAATTATTAAATTTGCCCCAGTTAATGATAATTTTGTGATGAAAATGTTTATAAATGCACAAATATTTCATTTATATCAAATGATGACATCAATATAAATTATCTGATGAAGAATAAAAATTTGTTCTTCCTAATGATTTTATATTAGAAACGTATAAATATCAATAAATCTGTTGCCTAATGCTGAAAAAAAAAGGTTTTTATTTCATATCATAGATGTTTATTCTTCAACATAATCTCTTTCCTTTTCAATTCATTTAAAAGTGAATATTAACTGTATAGATTGAATATTATTTAGTGAAAATTTCAGATTAAAATTTAACTAATAATTGTGTCAGATTACATATCCACCCCATAAATACACTCATGAAGATTGATAATTTTTTATATGAGAGAATAATTTCATCTTTCCTTTATGGAGTATTTTTTTAAAATCCTTCAATATATTATGTAAATATTTTTCATTGTCATTGGCAGCTGAATGTAAGGCAGGTGAACATTTGAATAGTGATACTCTGTTCTGTACAAAATGTGACTATGGCACCTATCAACCAAGGATCTGGCAAAAACAGTGTGAAAAGTGTCCTGCTACAACTTGGACCAAATTAAAAGGTTCAACTCAGAAAACAGACTGTGAACGTAAGTTGACCTTGGATAATTTATTCCATGTCGACTAAAGAAATTAGTGATGTCTGATTGATATTTTCTTGTTGATTTTTTTGTTTTTTTGTTAAGGAGAAATAGAGTAATTCTTAAAAGAGGAATCAGCTATTAACAGTGCAATTGTAAAATTTCTTTTTTGTTTTTCCATAGACTTTAATCAAAACATTAAATAGAAAAACAAAGGAGATATTTTCTGGTTCCTATACAAATTATGTTCTAAAATGAATTATAGAATTTGAGAGCTTAATTTTTGTTTGAATCATCATGGTCCTTCAAACTATGATTTCATCATCATTTAAACTTCAATCTCTCACTATTCTGATTGTTATATTGAGACTATTGTGTTAGAAATGTAACAGATATGAAATGGAATCAAAAAAGAAAGATTTTAAATAAAATCACATTGAGAAAGAAGGACAAATGCCGTAGTAATTTACTAAGTTTTTTGCTTAGATGTGGCACAAGACTGAATGAATGAGGCACACAATGAGACTCAAACTCATTTGTAAAGGTTTGCTACTCTAGCTTGCTAACCATTACATTACCCGAGGCATCCAGAAGGACAAATGTAGTAAATAGTAAAGACCAGATTGCTTTACTTTTACCAATTTTCTCCCCAGTAAATCATTTTCCTTTGTCCTGTCTCTTCGGTGGTCCTCTCTTCTCTACAATGGATAATCCTTTATTCCCCTTCCCCAGCTATGGTTTAGACATGATCACTGCTGTTCTTCTTTGAGGATGGTTTTTGCATTAAATAACCCATAAAGGTTGATATGCCACTAAACAAAGAAACCAAACCAACCCAAACCATGGATAAATGTTACCTTATTGTAGTGATATTAACATGTCACGTGTTGTCTTATGTAAACGACATGATATAAATAGACCAGTGTGTTTAGTTAATGATATTTGTCATGCACCCCAAGTACATGTGTGCCCCATGTACATATGCACTCCATGAATATGGCACAACACTTTTTTTAATGTGGGTACCAGGCACAGGGCCATAACCCAGACATGCCCCACAGCTCCAAAAATGCCTTGAGCCCCATCAGCATTCCCCTAAAAAAGAATGCCTCAGGTGCCAGGCAATAAACCTAGCCCCTCTGAGGAAGCTTAGAGTCTGGGAACACAGCACTCACATCAGGCAGCCTCAACCAAGCAACCACCACCAGAAACAAGACACACCTGACCAGATCCATGTCATCAAGCCATGTCTGGGTGAAGTGTAAGTGTGTCTGGCCGACAGTATTTGTTGCGCACCCCACCAAACGGAAATAGAATATTATCAAGAAGAATAGAATATTTAAAAAAGAAAGACGAAAGGCATTTCAAAACATTGTTGCTATTTTCAAAGTTTTTACACAAACAAACAATCCTTGATGTTGGCCTAAGTAAGGTCTGAAATTGCTCGGGACAATTTTAGTAAATTTATCTACCTATTCCAACCTAAAACCAAAACACATATCAGGAAACTTGAAAGGATCTTCATAAACACATGCTTAAATGAAAGACTGCTGCTCTACTACTTATATATGTGTGTGTGTGTGTGTGTGTGTGTGTGTATATATATATATATATATATATATATATGTTTATACATCTATATATCTATATATCTATCTCTATATATACCATGTTCAAAGATTTTAGTATCAATAAAGTAGATGTTTGTTTTCTGGGATAAAATATTGATGAACAGATAAACAAAGAAATAAATATTAATCATGTCAAGGATTACAACATTTTATTAAATCTACTTTAAACAATTTTCCATATAATGATGAATTATTTAGTTTTATTTGATTGCACCAACCAATTTTCAAATCTTATTCTATAATTGCTACACCCATTTCCTTATTTTGTAGCCTACTGCCCTACTGGTCACTACTACAATAAAACAATAGGCTGTGTTCCATGTCCAGTTGGAACATGGAATAATGCCAACCAAACAATGCGTTTCCAGAATTGTGTTGCTTGCCCAGAAAATTTCACAACTCCAAGCAAAGAATCAGCCTCTGTTGCAGATTGTACACGGTGTAAGTATATTATTGTATCACCTCCATATTTTTCAATATTTTCCGCACAAAAATGCACTGCTTATTCTTATGTTGAATTATTTCTATTGGTGGTGAAAAGGAAGGAAAGTATGCAAGGATTTGGGGTAGACGTATTACCCTGGAATTGTTTTCACTGTTGACAAATGGAGACATTTTTTAAGAACTATTTTTATTAAATTTCTATCAATAGAAGTTTACTTGTCTATTTATTTTAATTATATATGCATATTAAGTTCTCATAATAAAACATATAATCTTATAAACATTTTAAGTTCTCATTATAAAACATATAATCTTACAATTCACCAAGTGTCTGTCAATCTGTACAGCCATTTCTGACCTGATTTCAACCAAACTTTTAAGTATTGTTAAATTGGTTTGGTTTCTTTGTTTAAAAGCACATCAACCTTCATAGGTTATTTAATGTCAAAGCCATCCTGTAGAACAGTAGTGATACTATTCAACTCATAACTGAGGAGATAAGTGGGTTCATGCCTTTCTTAAGGGTATTAGTCTAAAAGTGAACATAATAGTATGACTGGAGTTCAAATTCACTTTGAGGCCACAATCCTGCTTGTTAACCATTACACCATGAGGACTTCCCCCTGGAATTGTTAGGGTTACACCTGGAAATAGTTTCAATTACACTTGGAGATCCAGCAGCTCAAACTGGTTTAGAGATGTGATTTATCTCTCACTCTCAATATATCACTGTCTTTTATTTATTGTAAAAGAATCTCCATCTCACAATGCTCACTCACTTTCTTCATAATCATTACAAAAGGCAGATAACTCTCTCCATCCTGATATATGCACTTAAACCCTCTTTGATGAGGTCAAGTGTTGAACCACTAAGAGGGAATTTTTTCTATCGGCCTAAAAAAGTGTTAGAAACTCAATTCTTAAAAAAGTTAGTACTACCTTGTATGGAAAATAATAAGATTGAATATTTACTTAAAATATTCATCTGTTGAGTTTTTTGTGGGCATTTGGGATCTTTGAACAAATTCAAAGCCATTTTCTGTATGATATGAGCAGTAACTATAAATAATAAAAACAGATAAAACATCCTTTGAATATAAATAATTATGCTAAACTTTAATAAAAACAACTCATCATCCTTCATTTTTAATGATGACATCTTGCAACTTGTATGTATAATGGGTAAGTTTGCTAATATAGATTAATTTATAATTTACAGTATGAGTGATTCTGTTTAAATTATTGGAAATTAAACCAAAATTTCACTGATTTATTTGTGTGTGTATATAATTATCAGATGCAGTGTAAGTTATATGGCCTCAAAATGACCTCAAGATTCACCTGAAACTTCTATTTGCTTAGATTTACTTCATTCATCATTGATACTAAACTGTACTCTACTCAGGTTCATCAAGTACACACAGCAACACTTTGCAATACAAATGTTCCTAGCGGGCCCCAGCACCTTCTGAGGTCAGCCCTGCAGACATCATTACCTTATATTTCATTCCCCAAATCTATTTCCATCAGTGTTTATTATTAAGTTGAACTGGTATTTAAAGAACATTTGATCATATTAAAGACATTGAATTGTGACAGTTTGTACCATTGATTTAATCAAATTGCTTTTTTCTCAAATCATAACTGAATTTTTTAAAATGTTGTAGTGAATTGTGCTGCAGGAAGTTACATGAACATCCAAAAATTTGCATGTATACCATGTCCACGTAACACCTATCAACCAGCAATGGGTCAAACTGTGTGTGTTAACTGTGTAAATGGAGAGTCAGAACCTGGTTCAACCAGTCATTTGGACTGCAAGCGTAAGTAACTATAAATCTTTCTAGCATCAATAACTTTGAAAACACTCACTAACATAATATTTTTTTAACTATTAAATTTCAACATCATATGGTTTTACTTGTATGCCCCATCTGGCATATGCACATTGGGTGGGTGATTAAAAGTTGATCAGCTTTTCCCAAGCAATACAAATTTGGCAGGGTAGAGTTTATTGCTTGGTGCCTGAGACCCTTTTTTAAAGTGAAATGTCAAGGAGATCAAGTATGAGGTTCAATCCATGCTTGAACACTCACATTAAAATGAAATTGTTTCAAATCTGGCCTGATGGGAAGTCAGATGAAACTTTCATGTGATTTTTTTTGCTAAACAATGAATGTTTAGCAAAGAAGAGATTGGAGAACATCTTTACGTCAGAGAGAGAAACAAACTGCGCATGTATCAGAAAAAAGAAAATAATCGAATGACAAATATTATGAATATTGCTGCTTTGATGGATTTTAAAGTTTTTTTCTGATCATTTTTCTTTTTTATTGTTCCCTGCCAGAAATATACATGTGTCACCTGACAAAGGCCATAGAACAAATTGTCCCACATACTGTTGTGATAATATTAACGACAAGAAAAAAAGATTCAATTGTCCAAAGACAAAAATAAAAATTATCTCTGTATTTGAAAATAAAAAATATAAAACATATATAAAGCTCAATGTGTTGCCATCCACACACACACACACACACACACATATATATATATATATATATATATGCATCACTAATTACACCATATACTTGATTTTATGTCCTTCATTCTTATATCTTCTTAGTTTGTGAGAGCAATATGCATTTAAACTTGAGTTATGATTTCCTTATCAACATCATAAAAATCACATAAAATTTCTAGACTTCTTCATCATCATCATCATCATATCGCGCTGGTAGCACGGATATCCCTGACCCTCTCTCGCCACTCCTCCCTATCGTTCATCGCCCTAGGTAGGTCTTCAGGACAACAGCCTGTATCCTCACATAGCTGCTGAATGTACGTTCGAGCTGGTCGTCCTGCTTTTGCGCGGCCATTTGTGGGGATCCATAAGAGTACATCTCTTATGAGTTCATCTCTGCTTCTCCAGCAGTGTCCTGCATGTCTGGTTCATCTAACTTGAATAGTTTTCGTGATAGGGGGCAGGTGGCCGTACAGTTGGTGTCTTGTGGGGTGCTGCTGCCAGGACTTGTTCAGGATTGCACGCAGCATTCTTGTGTAATTGCCATCCAGTTTCTTCTCCAGCCGTTTTGTTAGTGTCCATGTAGTGCATCCATATAGCAGTATCGATGTGACCGCTGCCTGGAAGAAGCTGCGTTTCATTTTATCGGTTAGGTCTGATTTCCATATAATCGATAGCCTATTGATAGCTGTCCATGCTTTCGTTAGCCTCGTTTCGATGTCCTTTTCAGTTGATTCAACGCTGCTTCCTAGGTACGTGAATTTGTCTACTAGTTTAAGTGGGGTTCCTTCTAGAGTGGAGATGTCCCCCGTTTGGTTATAGCACATATATTCCGTTTTGTGTGCATTAACATAGAGGCCTATGCTTGCTGCTGCTCATTCCAAACTATGCAGAAGAGTTTCGGCTTGGTCAGGTGTATTTTCCAGTATCGCTATGTCATCGGCGTAGTCAGCGTCGGTAACTGTTGTTGCGGGGTATCTTCTGCTTCTTTTCTTCGTCAGTTCGAAGCCATTCTCTTTGATTTTGTCAATCGATGTTCTAAGTACGTAGTCTAGACAAATGATAAAGAGGTACGGGGCCAGCGTGTCCCCTTGTAGTACTCCTGCTACAATGTCAAAGTATTCTGTGTCTCCATCCGGTGATCGTACTTTTACTTTAGTGTTTCTATAGAGAATCGTTATTGCCGCTACGGTTTCTTTTGGTATGCCGTACGCTAGTAGGATTTGTTCCATCTTTCCTCTGTGAATGGAGTCGAAAGCCTTGGTAAAGTCGACAAATATTAATGTCGCTTGTAGGTTCTTTGCCCGTACACCTTCAAGGATTCTGCGGATGGTTAATATTTGTGAGGTCGTGGATCTATTTCTTCGGAAGCCATTTTGGTTTTTTCTAAGTATGATGTCGATTTTGGGTTCTATTCGGTTTCGTAGTAGGGCATTGTAGATTTTGGCAGCTATGGAGGTAAGTGTTATGCCTCGGTAGTTTTTGGCTAATCCGAGGTCCCCCTTTTTAAGGAAGGGGAGTATGCATCCCTTCATCCATCTATCTATCGGATTTTGATTGTATACTGCGTTGCAGTGGCGGAGCAGTATGTCGTCGAATTGTCTGGTCTTCCATACTTCCGGGGGAATTTCGTCCAGCCCTGCAGCTTTCCTATTTTTAATTTTTCTGAGAACCGAGTCGAGTTCTTCTTGTGTGAACGGTCCTAGTTTAATGTCTAATTGTTTGCTAATTATTCTGGTGATTTGTTCATGCGTTATTTTTGGTGGGTTTCCAAGTAAGTTTTCAAAGTGCTGTTTCCACAGTTTTATTCTTTCTTGTTGGTTTGCTGCTTTAAGTTTTGCTTTGGCTGTGTTCTTTCTTCTGCTCACTTCGTTTATTGTTTGCCATCTTCCACCGAGTCTCTGATCTTATCTATCTGATTTTGAATGTATTCTGTCTGTTCCTTTATATATATGCCTGCTAATTGATATTGTGCCGTTTTTAGTTTTAATGCATTTGTGTTTGTTGGGTTTTTTCGATAATTTTTGGAGGCTGTTTTCACTAGTGCACGTTTTTCTCTCACAGCTAAAGTTTCCCATGGGACTCTATATTTAGTTTTAAGTTTTGTTGGAATGTATTTTGCTGCTGCCTCAAGGTGTGCATTGACGAAGTTTTCATATTCGTCGTTTGGTGTACTTATTTCCGTCTTTTCTTGTAGTGTTTCAAATCTGTTTCTTAATTCTAATACATATTTATCTCTTATATCTTTGTTGTTTAATAGGGCCCAGTCATAGACTTCTTAAATGAGTATAAATATTAATAGTCTCACCTTCATTCTGATATGTTTGGTGAAATTTTAAGGTTTCATAAGAGTTTTTTTCAGTGAGAAATAAACATTTAAAAATGCAATTGACATCTCAAGTTTCATTGACACCAGCAGCATCTTTTTAAAGTTACATGAAAGTGTCACATATGTCATAGGCCTCTTCATTGATATAGTGTAAAAGCAATGCTATTTTCCTTACAGGAGTTGTAATATTTAGACCACACAAAAGATTCTCAAACCAATTTATCCATTTAATCCACCTTGAACCTATGGACTGGTTGTCAGAATACATTGAGAAAGTGGGAAACACAAATAATGATGTCGACACATTACTAGAAAAAGTATAAAAGATAAATATTTCTTGATTATCTGTGAGGTGTTATAAAGTCATTTTATTCTTTGACACCTTTGTGGAAATTCTTTGTTGACATACTTTGTCACCATATTTTATGTCCTTTATTCATAGAAATTGCTATTCAAAAAGATATATTTGATGGGGTATTGAAGCTTTGAGTTCCCATGTGAGTTCAGTCCAACGTCTCCTTTTTCTCATGCACAAAACCAGTTGAAGGGAGACAATTTCTACTATCTCTAGATATAACACTTGGTATTCAAAAAAATGTTTTATCAAGTATTTATATATTTTTTAGCTCATGAAAAATACAAAAATAATGGATATCATATGTTGAATTAATAACCTCAGGATTTCTCTCCTTTTTTAATTATCCTTTCTCGTGTATAATTTTTTAGAAACTTCAATTCAGCCAAACAATGACTATAGCATTATTTTATCTTATTTGGGATTTATCTGAATCACTTTAGAATTTAAAATGTCTCTTCTTTCCATAGACAATATATAAACCTGTTCATCATCTAATTAACAAATATAATTTTACTTTCTGCATTTAGTAAGTTGCCCTGCAGGAAAGGAACACAGTCGGAATGGCAGTTGCATTCCTTGTCTTCCTGGATGGTACAAGACGGAGCCAAGTATACAGGCATGTGATAAATGCCAAGGAAACTATACATCTAATAGTGACCGAACCAAGTGTTCAGTGTGTAAGTTATTTTCTTTTTCACTCAAATAGAAATTCATCTGATAAATGATTGATTCCCATTAACTTATTTAGAAAAATATTTTTAGTTTTGTTGCTAATATATTGAAAATGTTTTTAAAAGTTTTGTAATTATATATGTATTAAATCTATAAAATAATTTTATGTTATTTAATAGTTGTTGTATAAGCAGGATGATTAAGTTTAGATTCATATGTCAGTTATTATTGATAACTGGGAAAGTTCTTTTTTTAGATAAAGCTCAATCAATTATCATTAATCGATTAGTATTATCATCAGTTTAATTTGAGTTGCTTTTTATTGCAATTCACTCAAGTCATCATTTTTACATAAACAAGCTACAGTGTACATAAGAAGCAAAAATAAGGAATAAGTTTCTAGTGAGACTTTTGTTCTTGATATCTTCTATGAGAAGTCCAAATATGTAAACCATTTGGTCTGCTGAATGAGGATTTCCTCAAGGCAAAAGAAAGAGTGAATCTCCTCGGAGCTTATTCTTTCTTGTTTCCAATAGGTGTGCTGTTCCTTGTTATAGACGAGATGACCCAAATGAGTCGCAAAATAAAAAGCAATTGGAATTAAGAAGATGAAAGACTATGCAAGTCAAAATTGTTATTAATAATGATTATGAAGAGTTTATTTGTCCTCTATAGACAACCAAATTGTTTGATGCACTTTTATTAGATTTGCTATGCATACTTACTGATCTCAAGTAAAGTTTTTTTATGCACACAATTTCTTTTGTTCCAAGTGAGAAAAGTGGGACTCTCATTGAGAAAGGGTTTTTAAAAATGAGAAAGGATCTTTAACAAAAATAATCAATGAGAAGCCATGTTTCTGCAAGATGTAACAAACCATACAAATTTTAAATTAACCAAAAAAAAAATAATGAACTGTTATGCTAAAATAATTATTCATATTTAAGCTTTACAAATTATTTTTGTCCCCAAAAAATGAAAAAAAACCACTTGTGAAGTAAATCTTGACCTCTTATCTAGTATAGACAGGTACATTCTTTCATATTCAAGTACTTTTTTGTCACTTGCTATATATATATATATATATAAATACTGAATTGATAGCTTATGTTATAGCTTACAAAATACCTACATAAACTGATGTTAACCATATAATTGATTTTATACATAGATACAAAAATATTTATTTTTCAACATAATCTTTTTCTTTATCTAAATACTTCTTCATCAATTCCATATATCAAGCATAATGAAGTTTTCAAATCAAAATTCTGCTCATAACTGTCAGACTTATTGATCCATCTTTATATTTTAAGATAAAATCAATTTAGATTATTGTTCTATCTTTTGTCATCACTTTGGCTATTTTTTTCTCAATTGATATGAAAAGTTTGATAATACTGAAAATCATATACCAGAATGATTAAAAGATATTTTTATCAAAATTTTCTTTTCAAAAATTATGTTTAACAACTAAAAACATAAAGTTATATAAAGTCATGAATATCAAATTTGTCGGTAACTGTTTTTATAATAATCTTTACATTAACAATGTGTTTGCAAGTTACCAGTTTTAATGTACTCATTCATTTAGAAATTTAAAAAATCTGTTTTTCATATCTTTTATCAAAAAATACTATCTTTATTGACATATTCAATATACATTTACAAAAACCAAAAGTTATATTTTCATAAGATTCAAAATGTTTTTGTTCAACAAATATGACCCAAAATTTGCAAATGGTCTGAATAATTCTAAGAATAGATACACCATTATAGACTGATAATGTTTGATCTAATCTAATTATTTGGAATGTAGTCTTTCTTTTTATACTTTTTTTTCTGCAGTGTCTTGTGTGGCTGGTTTTGAATTGAAAGATGACATAGAGTGTCAAATGTGTCCTCAAGGTTACTACAAAGATATCTCTGGTAATAGTGCTTGCTCTAAATGCCCATTGTTCAATACAACAACAGCAGGAAAAGGATCAACATCAAAGAAAGATTGCAATTTAGGTAACAAACATTTCTTTGTGCTCCTGAAATTTAAGAATTTTTACTTCTTTATTTCAGACGCACATTTAAGATAGACCACTGATTGGTTAGAGTCATTTAAAAACCCACATTAAATTTTTGTTAGAATTATTTACTGATAACATATTTAAAAGGGTTAATTGAGATTTATTTCTGATTTAAATAAATTCATTTTCTAAAATTGTCTCTCTTAATTCAAAATTTTCTTTACTGAAGAAAAATGTAAAATGAAATTGAAATTTATATTTGAATTTGAGATGGTAAAATATTTTAATTTTGTCACTGATTAGTTTTAACATATATACACTCAAAAATTGTAATAAATTTTTGTTTTAATTCTAAAATAAATATTTAAATTTCTTTGAAGTAATGATTGATGACTATAATAAAAAAAAATCTTCTGTTTGTTAAATTTTCATATTGTATTTTGCAGTGTTATGTGCACCTGGTTATTACTTGAATGTCTACTTGGAAACTTGTCACCTTTGTGCACAAGCAACATACAATCCATTCTATAATCGGAATATTACTTGCCTTCCATGTCCAAAGGATAAGACAACATTAACAATTGGGTCATCAAGTTTAGCTGACTGCTCTCAAGGTAATTGCAAATAATTCTTTTGGGTAATTTCATGAAAATAATCCATTATCTATAAAATAAACCAACAAAATCCAAGACTAATTGCTCCAAAAATGTTGCATTTCTTATCATTTTAACATAAAAAAGGAAAGAGTCTTTCACTGATGAACTCATGAATTTTTTTCAACAAAATTATTACTTGTTGGTCTTAACCTGTAGTTTCCAAACTTTTCAAGCAACAAAAAAATAATTTTAACTGCAGAACATTGTTAGTAATTATTTTATTTAATCAATATGTTGAGACTCAAAGTTTCTAATGAGAAACTGATGTTCAAAGTCATTTTCTTCTCAATACACAAAAGTTTTCCCTTTTTGACATTTATAAGAAATAGAAACCCTAAATCACATTGGAATGGGAAAACTGGAACAAAATAAAGATTTTTTTTAGCAACTGAAGGATTTTATTTTTTAACAGAAATCCAGAATGTATCAATAATTAAATCTATATGATTGATTTTAAGTTCAAAATCACAGAATTCAAATAATCTTAAACAAATATCAGTTGAAATTTTTAGAAAAAGGTTTTAAACAAAATCATAATCTTTTCTCTTTATTGATAGAAAATGTTTGATTTTTGTTCGAAAGTTGTCAGATGTTCCACAACACTATGTCATTTCTTTTATGCTGTTTTTCTATAGACTTTTTACAATATACTTGGATATATTTTGAGGTGCAGAGTTAGAGAATCACTGGTTTATCTCATAATATCATTTGGCTGTAATAAAAACTAAAAGTGAATTATGAACTAATTACTTATTTAAGATAATGTGTGCTGAATTTTATATACTCTCTCTCTCTCTCTCTCACACATACACACACATATACACACACACATTTATATATATATATATATATATATATAGATAGATATATATATATATAACAAAAACAAGCAAATATAAAAAAATCACCCAGATAACATCAAATGAACAAGTTTAACTTAATGAATATTTATTTCACAAAATTGATTGAAAGAAGCAGTGATGTGGGCCAAGATAAAACTTGCTGTGATCACTGATTTTCAATTTAGTGACTAGAAATCTTTTGTTTTTATTCTTCTTATGTTTTTTTTTTAATAATTGTTTAATATATTAATGTGTTTTATTCAATTTAATGGGGAAGTATACCATTCAGACAAAAATATATTGAGGTATTAATTTCATGTTGTGTTTAGAAAAGATATTTACTCTTTTGAATAAAGATAATACAATTCTGGTAAATAACAGTTCTATGTTTGTTTTTAGATAAATAAAACTTAGTATATCATGATGCTTTTATAACATACTTTTTTTCAGACTCTTTCATGCATTACAACCAATTTCAACATATTTTACTTATATATTTAATAATATCAAAAACAATGAAATTGCTTTTCTTTGATGACAAGAAAAATTTCAGTGTCTTATGAAAACATTATTCTTTCATTCTTTTTTTATTTGGACATTAGTTTCCTGCAAAGCTGGTAGTTATTTATCTGGTTCAAACTGCAAATTGTGTCCCATTGGTTTCTATCAACCACAAAATATGCAACGGGAATGTCTGCAATGTCCATTCTCAATGACCACATTCGAAGAGGGAGCTGACACAGAGTCTCAATGTCTTGGTAAGAAAAAGTCTTTTCTGTTCAAGGATCAACTTTTTCAAATCTTCATTTTTCACTTACAACTGTAGTCGCCATCTTTTTTGTTGATTTTTTTTTTTGTTTCAACTTGTTTTTTTTTGTTTTTGTTTTGTGAAGTCTTTACTTTGTAATATTCTATCTTCACTTTTCTTCTTATATTTGTAAGTCATTCACCCCACTGCTACCAAAAGGAATGCTCTGTCTACTGAGTAGATTCAGGTAAAGGCACAAAGACAGAATAAATGTACAAGTTGTTTATTCGAATATTTACAAGGAAGCCCTGAAGAACTGCTATGTGATGTAAGAGGGAGGCAACCCTGCATTAGAGAGCTCTAGTTATCTTAAATTTCATTCATAATAATTTTAGTATCTTATAAAATACTAAGATTTTCTTTTCTTCTTTTCATATTTCTCCAGCGATTTGTCAAGATGGCGAAGAGATGGACTATTATACTTATCAGTGCAAAAAATGTCCACGTGGATTTTTTCGTGATGCCAAACTCTCTCTTTTATGCATCCAATGCTCAGTCGGCTATACAACAATGCGTACTGGCAGTGTGTCTGAATCTGAATGTGTTATAGCACCAAAAAGTAAGAAACTTGTGCTTTTTCCTTTTTCTCTTTAAATTTTGCTTTCATTTTCATCTTGCTTGCATGTAATTCCAACAAACTTGAACCCTTCCAACAAACTTAAACCCTTCCACCATCATTGGACTATTCCAACAAATTTTAACTCAACTCTTCATAATAATATCCAAGTTTCTTTGCTGCAACTTCTCTTGAATATTTGGTTATTAATGTCTCATTCACATTATATCAATATAATCAAAAAAGAATTAACACTGAAAATATCTCATATTTTCTTATTCTCTTTACAGTTATTCCTTCATCAAATTCACCGTCTGTAGTCCTTGTCCTTGACATGCAATTTGAAGTGAAATATTGCAATTCTGAGCGGAGCCGTTTATTATATGAGCAGATTATCTCTGAGCACATACAACAACGGCTTTTGGCGTTGAACAAAATATGGCAGGGACTTTGTACAAATAACTGCAATGACATTTTTATGTCTCTTGAATGTCCTCAACCAGATATCATGAATTTTACTTCTTCTGATAGCCGCATGAGACATACTACAAAACACGCAAATGTCCAAGTTAAAATTACTGGTACACAGTAAGTAATGTCTATCATCTGCTAACTTTAAATCAATGAATATTATATCATGAATGTTCCAATAAAACTATACGTGCAGTGGACACTTAAAAAATCATGCGATAAATAATTTTTTTTAATTGTCATATTTGAAAAATATTGTATATTAATTTTTCATATTAATCTTAAGATTACAACCCACCTTGCTAAATATTTCACTTTTAGATGACTCAGAGAAGTTTTCATTGAAAATATACTGTACATAATATTACTTTACTGTTCAAATGTAATCATTTAAAAAGTTGAAAGAATGTTTTTCGAGTGAGCAAGATGCTGAAGCTGAAATGTAAGAATGGCTTTTGCTGTTCCCTGATCAATATATCTTCCCACAGTCAATCATCATGGACATTTTTTGTAATATTCTTTAAGCTGGTAAAATATATTTTTTAAAATCATCACCACAAACACAATGTTATCTTTATAATATTCCTAAAATACAGAATGGATGGAACTCGTATTTCATATCTTCAAAGAAAGTAATTTTTTCACCAAACAGTTGATTTCTCAAAAAGAATAGCTAGTTTCATAGCTTCCTGGAGTGGATGAAACATGATTAATAAATTAAGAAATGGAATTTTTATTTATTTTAGGCCAGTAAATTGGATTTATTTATAAGAATTTTCGGTTTCATTTGATTTCTTTGTTTTAATAGCATATCAATCTTCAAGGATTATTTATGCAAAATCTGTCCTTGTAGAAGAACAGTAGCGGAGCTATTTAACCCATAGCTGGAGGGATAAAAGGGTTCGTGCCTTTCCCAAATGTATTAGTCCAAAAGTGAACAAAATAGCATGACTGGAGTTCAAACTAATAAGAAACTTGAGAACTTCCTATTCATTAAACTGTTGAGTAGACAAGACTCTATGTAAAATTATAAAGAAATCCTTATATACTGGATTCCAAGCAATATTTGAGTCAGAGGAAATGGAAGAGCAGATTCGGCAGCCAAATTGGCCCTAACAAATTCAAGATTCCCTATATTGACTTTGAACCTAAAATCAATAAATTCCTTCTTGCAAAATGGCAACAAGCCAGGAATAATAACATCCACAACAAACTCTTCCAGATCAAGCCCACTTTGGGAGAATGGAGACCTGGTTTTAGAAAATCAAGAAGAGAACAAGTCATTATATCTTGATTGCACGTTAGTCACATGAGGCTTACTCACTCTTTTAAACTCAAATAGGAACAACAACCACAATGTTTGACAAGTCAAATACCTTGCATCATTAAACATGTTCTCTTAGAATGTAGATCTTTCACTCTTATCAAAAAACAATTTTTCAAGTGTGAGCAACTTGTTTGAGAACATCAACACGAATGACGTTTTGTCCTTTTTGAGAGAAACAGATTTGTACCAAAGAATACGATGAATTGAAACCATTTAATCATGTGAAAACAAATGAACTTTTACTTGTCTAAATATTATCAACAAAGTATTCATTTAGAAATCTTAGATTTAATATATATAAAAACAGAATTTGGTATTAAATAACCTACAAAGGTTGATATGCCATAAAACCCAACACAATCAACAAACCAACCAGCCTGTAGCATGAGGACTCCCTCAGAAATTTTTGGAAAAAAAGTCATCATAAAAATTATTTGTGTCAAATGTAAAAAATATGAGATTTTTGTATTTGAAAACCAATATTTACTCTGAATCAATATTTACAAGTAAAAATGGCATACAAAATATTTGTATGCAAATTACATATTGATTTCTAGGCAAATTTTATATTTAATTCATTCCGAAAAATATTATTTCGTTTGCTCTTTTTGGAATTCTTAAGTTATTGTAATTCTAATTTTAAACCCATTTTATGGGCAAATAATAGACATCTAATATAAACAAATGGATAATATACATTTTCTAAAGCTCAGAGATACATCTTCAAAATTTAAATTAATATCCCTGAATAATGCTGAATATATCACATCATAAACTTTAACTGGATTCTACTAATTTGCCTAAAATTACACTTGAGTTTGATGATATTATTTTCCATTTTATCAGCTTTATCTCCAGTGAATTTTGCCAACTTTTCAAAAAAAATTAAAGAAATCAGAACTTAGCCTTCAGTTACCAATTTGATATAATATAATTTGCCATAATATAATTTTGGGAAAAGTTTGTACCTGTCACATATTTTTTTGTTTTAACAAGTTAATTGCTAGAAATAAGGGAGTATTATATAAAATTGTACAAAGTTTGAATTTTAAATTAATCAATCCAATATTATTCTAATTTTACTGAATTAACTTGATGAGTTGGGTTGGATTTTGTAAAAGCTGATTCTAAGGGAGCTAACCCATATAAAGATTACTTGCAAGTAATACCTTATTCAGGTAACTTGTAAGTAATTTCTATATTGAACTAAGAATAATGCAATTGACCATGAACAAATATCTATCAAGGTTTAGTAACTTATGAAAAGAGTATAAAAATAATATCTATGTATAGGACATGATGTTTTATTTTTAAGCTCAGCAATTATTGTCTTATATTATTTTTTTTGTATAGATTTACAGTACATAAGGCTAAAAAGAATATTAGTCATATGGCTGCCAGTGTGGTCGGACGGGATTGTTCAAGAATTTCCAGATATGGTGTGGTAAGTATGTTTCTCTTTAGACTCTTTGTATATTATAAATTAAGTTGTGATGAAAAATTTTAAAAATATGCAAAAATAATAAAAAAACGTTTTGGTCAGAATACAGCTGAAGATTTTCTTTAATTATAAAATTCAGCTGACAGAATTCAGTTGGATATTTGCTTATAATAAAAACAGGAAACAAATATCTGGCATGGAATTAAGAATTACAATTGATTATTTTTTGAAATGATTTAAGATTTATAATTCTGATTCCTCTACAAAGGAGCAGAATGAAAAATTTAATTTCTGAAGAAAAAGAATTGTGGAAAAATTGATATATATCTATATGTGATTATCTTTACTCCACATGTGAAGTATGTCCAATACTGCTGATTTACAGTTAGGCATATTTATCTAATTTAATATACATAAGGTTTTGATTTTGATTTTTTTATGGGCAACATAAAGAAAAATGTAGTCAGTGAGCCAAATTCAAATTCAGCTGAGGCAAGTTCGTATTCTCTTTGTACCAAAATTATTTAAATCAGTAAATGCTGCCATTATCCTTACCTTCAGTTCATTTTTGGTATTGCAATGAGTTTTGATGGTCTCTTGCTTAACTATGCCCCACACAATAATCAAGGGGATTGCAATTTGGTGAGATAGATGGCCAGACGTTAGAGGTGATGTGGTTGCAGAAATTTTCTTACTGTCAACACTAGCGTCTCCTGTTTGCGTGGCATGGCACAGAATCCTGATGCTAGACATTGAGTCTTCCAGCAGTCACTCTTTCTATCCAGGTAGCACTTCCTCCTCCAGCCACTTGCTTCTTCAGCACTTCCTCCTCCAGCCACTTGATGTTGGCCTTCATGTTGAGTGTGTGGCCATGTGGGAAGTAGAGGCAGAATGTCACCATCACTAGTGACCAAGCCAAACACCATGATGTGGACTGGGTATTTTGTTTTGATCAATATTGTTACCTCTTGTGGGGACAGATCAAGCCAACGATTGTTCTGTGAGTTCAACATATGATCCTGCTGAAATTATTCTCATCAGAGAAAAACCAAAGTATGTTCGGTTGGAGGAGATGGTTGAATTTGTTCAAAATCTTTGCAGCATGGTCTTTGTTCTTGTTCTTCATGGCCTATGATAAAAATTGGCTCTTTCTTATTTTGTATGAGAAATACCAAATGTCTTCATGTACTATTTGCCTGATAAGAAACTCAAACATTTCCATGTCCCAAGCTATGAACTGGCTATGAACTTGATTGACTTGCTGGTATTGTTGTCAATCATGGCCTCAATCTCACCAAGAAATTCAGGAGTTTTTCGTATGAGAACAATCAGAGTAAGGCTTCTAAGCTGCCATACTTTTGTAATCACCATTGGACTCATTCAATTCTTTTCAAATCCTCTTTATTGTCTTTAGATTGACACTCAGAAACTCTGAAACCTTTGTATTGGCGTTTTCTGCATGAATGTCAAGTAGTACAGCATGCCATTTCCAAATTTCTGGCTGAGTGAATTGCATCATGGTGTTGCTTTCTTCACAGACAGTGTTCAGTTCACTTTAGTTTGTTGCACAGAAGACAAAACCTGAAATAAATGCTAAATTAATTAAAAATGGCAACAATCTGCCAATTGTACCCAGAATAGAATAATAATAATAATAATAATAATGATGATGATGATAATAATGATAATAATAATAATGATGATGTCTAGATGAGTCAGTGTCAATTCTTGATACTTTTTAATCAACAGTCTGAATATTTATGGAGTTTTTGGTGAAACACATCATTGTGTAAGTACAACACATTCCATATTCCTCATACTTAGCCCCATATAACTTCCTTTTTTAAACTGAAGATTCATCTCAAGTCTAAGATTTGATGGCACAGCTCGTATCAAAAGAGGTATTCTAGAGGTGCTTCAACCAATGGAGAACTCGCTGGAATAAATGTGCTGAATGCCAAGCGGGTCATTTTTAAGAAAATTAATGTTTCAGTCATTGTTTATTTCTATCTTGGTAACTTCAGCTTCAATCTCAGTACTAAACACAGCTTGTACTTTCAGCATTATATTTTTTTTCATTTTTCCCTTCTAAAATATGCACAAGTAATCATTCAATCAAATATACAAATGCAATGTAATCTTTTCTTTACTATGTAAAAATGATTTTGATTTTAGGAAAGCCAAAATGTTATCCCTACATCTGCTTGCACTGCTCGGGTGGAATGTGTATGTCCCTTGGGCCAGTTATCTGAAGGTGGGAATGTTACATGTGGTAAGTAAAAAAAACGTTATTTATAAACTTTAGTTGGGCTTTTAAATCTTTTCTTTTACTGTATACACAAAATAAATGAACTTAAAGATCCTATTTACCATTTATAAGATTATTTCATTGATTAAACTAATTTTGTTTCCAATTATGAGCAAAAAGTAATTATTTTGCATAAAGTCAGAGTATTAAATCTCTCTTAACCATAGGGGAAAAATATTAGAAAATACTTGTATTCATCAGTGTTTTTTGATAAACACTTTTTTTTTTTTGTTCATAGACCCATCTCTTACAAAAAAACGTTTTTAAAGTTTTTTTGTTTGCAACTGCATATCTTTTCAAAGTAATATTTTCATCTCTATTTTATATCAAAAGTATCAATTACCTGGATGTTTAAAATAATATCCAGATTGCTCTCAGCATCAAGATACCATACATTTCAAAATTAATTGAGAATAAAAACAAAAGAAGCCAAAATATTACAGTACTTTATTAATAATCACTTAATACAAATTTTCTGAAAAATTTAAACATTTCATAATTTACTTTTATTTTTAATATCAAATTTGCCAATTTTGACTATTTTAAATAAAATTTCCTAGTTTTAAAATGAAGAAGTGCAAGAAAGATTTTAAAATCTCAAGGGAGTGCAAGGCATTGGAAGTAAAAAAAAAAAAATGGGTTGTCTGAATTCTTCTTGATACTAAAAGTTGAGTATAAAGATATATAATTCCCCTTGAATAAAATACATAATGAAGTGGTTCAAGAGAGTAATTCTTTTAGAGGCATCCATAAATTGGGAATGTTTTTTTCTTAAAGACCAGATAGCATTTCAGCCTTTATCAAAAAATGTTAAGTAGAATATAAGAGAGAAGAATGGTTAGAATGTGCACTTTGTATCTCCTAAATAAGAAGTAGAAAAGGTTAGTCTACTGGAAGAGTCATGCTATATAAAAAATACATATATAACACTGGTGATTGCTTTAAGGATACCAGCAAGAACTTTGATTGTTAACATTAAATCATAAGCAGAAAAGAATGATCCATTGTTATCAAGTCAAATTTTCTTTGCAACTATTAAACTCAGTCATTAAACTCAATTTCAAAAGAGATTCAATTTAGATTGTAATTAATGGCAAATAAATAAGTGGAAGTATTGTATTTATCATACACCCCACCAGCGTATGAATATGGCACATGGCTATTTTAAAGATGGGTCCGGTTGCAGGGCCAAAGCCCACACGTGACAGGCAGTTCCAAAAATGCCTCGGGCCCCGTCGATATTCCCCTTTTCAGGGCGCCTCAGCCGCTGGGTGATAAACCCAAACCCTTCAAAGAGGGTTAAAGCCTGGGGGGGACGGCCCCCTGAGGCCAGAGGTATATCCAGTGGTGGAACACACCAGAACGAACCGTGCAGCACACAACCATGGCCAGTCGAGAGCACCCCACCAACTGAACACAATGCAGCGCCACTAAAAAGTTACAAATTGAAATGAAAATTACTTTATCCTCTAAGATCATTATTTTGTGCAAGCAAAAATGTATCATTTTGCTGTTCTATGGTAATATACACACAATCATTTGGGATATACATACAACATTTCTATGTTTTAAATGAGTTCATTTTAGAGAGCAAAAGTTTATATTCATCCGATAGTATAATTTGATTAAACTACTGGCTGCATCGTTGCTTCAGAAGTCTATAGTTGTCTACAGATTTACCATCACAGGAATTTTTTTTTCATAATGTGAATGCATCATTGTTCTGTTCATGAATCAACTCTTCATTGAATTTATAGATATACAAATATAAATATTATCAGAATTGAAAAAATAAATGACTTTTGGCTTCCTTATGTGTTCTAATTCAAAAGAGTTGCAAGGATTTATCACAGATTTGAAAATATTTTGTTTCAGGTTATGGCTGCATTCCTTGTCCAGCTGGCAAATTTCATAATCTTGATACTCAGACGTGTGACCAATGTCCTGTTTCCTATTATCAAGATGAAACAGGAAAAACTGCTTGTAAAAGGTGTGCAGGGACATCAAAAACATCAAAAGAGGGAGCTAATTCTGCCACCCAGTGTACAGGTGAGCAAAATATTTCAGTGTTCCATTTACTGAAATATTAAATAATATTCATCATTTTAATTGAAATGTAATAAACAAAATCAGGATGTTATCAGGAAATAATAACTTTTATTTCATCAATTCAAACAGCCACTCACTTTGGTCAATATTTAACCCTTTCAATCCATAAGTCCAATATTTCAGGTTGAACACTATTTCAGTACGCACTGTAAGCTCAATATTTTGAGTAGAATACTCTTTTATTACAAATCATAAGCCTAATATTTCAATGAGATAATGTCAGATACTAAAATGCTTTATATAGTAAGTATTTTCAACCTTTCTTTTAATGAAATGATAGGATAGCTTTAAATAAAGACGTTTGCAACCTGGTGCAAAGTTTGAATGTGTTTAGTGGGGGGGGTGAGGTCAAGCAGAGGGTATATAAAGACCCAGAGGCTTGAGGGTTTAAAGAGTTAATGACTTCTGAATGTTTCCAAGATATTTTGCTGTTCATCATTCTTTTCTTCTATCAAGCTGTTAATATGAATAAACTATGTTTCATATGAAAGAAGTGATTTGCAATTTTTACAGCCATGTGAGTGTTATCTATAATTAAATTGCTGATAAAGTTTTTAAATGAAATTTCTGTTTATAATTAGGAGTAAATTAACAATGCCTAATATGAGTTGACAATAAAAATGACAAGGAACATTTTTTTAATAACTTAATACTTTCTAAAATGATAAAAACTGATTGAAAGGAGCAGGGGAAAATGCTGAAAATAAAAAATGAGATCAAATTTGTGTCAACCACAAAAATGTTTCATTCTCAATTTTAACCTTTTAATAGTTTTTATGGCTTTAATACTTTTTCAAAACTTTTATAAAAAGCCAATTTATTTTTGCAAACAGCAAGTGGCAAATTAGTGAGGCAATATCTGAGAAAACTCTTATTTTAACAGTATTATTTAATGGCATTTATTATAAATGAATATTTCCTAAAGTGACATATAATCACAGGAATCTATTGTATTATGTTGTTTATATTTTGGTTAATTTTTGCTGAAAATTTTTTAAAAATATTTATCTTCAAATGAAAATTATTCTTCATTCTGTAAAACACTAGATAAAGATCTTTCTATGCTGCAAGAATATATGATGCAAATTACCTTTAACATGACTGGATTTGTAAAGAAAATATTTGGCATTGTAAAAAACAGACCTTCATAATAAATAATCAAAACATGAAGTTAATTTTTGTAAATTTGAATAATTAACTCCATTTTTACAATGATACATTTTTACATATGTAAGTATTCACAAAGATATATGCACATATTTACAAAGATATAAATACATAGATGAATATGCCCATCATCCTTTCCATAATAAAATCATTTTTATCATACATCCACTCTTTCACAGATACATTTGTGTGTGTGTGTGGGGGTATGTTTCAAACATCATTGAAATAATATTTTTTAGAACTTTGATTTTCTTTAGAAAAAAAAAAAAATTAAAATTAATCTTTTGTTTAAATTTCTGTAATTATCATTATCCTGATTGATCTATTTTGACTAGTGTCCTTTTCTTTGTTGTTGTAGTCATAACATTTTGGTTGTTGTTGCCTCCAGTTCTCTTCAGGTGTTTTGCCATAATTGGTAAACCTCAGGGAATTTTGAAATGGATCCTTTATTCAATCTATGAGGATGGATTATTATTTTCATTTCAATAGAAAATATATTGATTCAAGTGTCAGTCCTGTATTCAATCTCTGGGTCATGTCATGTAATATACTCAGATTCAATGGAGAAGATAAACATGCAACATCATAAAGATGAATTAAACATGAAATGAGAACAATCTACCATCATGGATTAAATCAAATTTTTGGCTAAAAATTCCTAAAAGGTTACTGATTATGATAGACACCTGAAGATGGCCAGAGGGTAAAACAGCTGGGCTCAAAACATACATCAAGATAAGGACCTTAGTTAGTATATAATAATATTTGTCTTTTTCTTAGGCAGTGTATAATAATCTTTGTTTTTTTCTTCTTACTCACCCAAAAATATTTTGATTAATATTTCATTTTGAACATATTTACAAATAATAATAATAATTATTATTTTTACTTTTTTTGCTCTTGAGAGTAAGATCTTGCTTCATTTTAAAATTCAATTTGAATAAATCTGCCACAAATGAAATATTGTTTGGTCAGTAGAATGAACAAGAAGCTGAATCATAGGACTGACGTTTTGGGCTGTCCAAATAAAGTGTTGATTGACTTGATGTTGAATTTGATGTCATGGACAACATTCCGAATCTGAAGTGAAGGAAAAAAGTTAATTAACTTTGTTTTGAAAAATATGAACTGAAATAAACTATTATTCAAAAAGTTTTTTATACATCAACGGAAGCAACTTTATGAGTTCTACATCCTTGTAGAAGAACAGTAGTGGTGCTGTTTAAACCATAACTGGAGAGGGAGGGGCTGATAAGGATATTAGTCTGAAAAGGAACATAATAATCTGACTGAAGTTCAAACTTGTTTACTGTAATGTTGCAGTTCAGCATTTTAACCACTACACCACAGGGACACCCCCCCCACCTCTCCTATTTGAGAAAAAAATTGATGGTCATATGGTATTGCTAATTTTCTTCTTTTTTTTAAAGATGTTTTATTTAGAGCAACTGCACATTTTTATGCACAAAATATCACATTAAAATCTTAAATTTAAGGAAAGAAAAAACATAAAAATATAAAATATAGGAAATTTTTTTAAAAACGCAAACTGAGTTCAAATCCTCAACTAGGCAATTTGCATTTCCTATAGTGCTTATACCTGTGGGAAAGGCCTGATTCCAATTATTCTCCCTCCAGCTATGAGTAAATGGTAGGACAGACTGGGCTCTCTAACTTTGGTTTGGCAATTGGTCTAGGAAACGGAAAACTCTGAATTCGAACCTGTTAAACTCAGCTTTAAAACTGACTGTGGGTTCCATTCTGTTCATGTGGAGGTATTGGGTAAATATATATATATATATATATATATATATATATATATATATATGTAAAACACATTGTGATTTTATATATACTAGCAAAAATATGTGTTCTCCATGTACAAGTATTTAAAATATGACATTAAATCTAAAAGATGAATGATACTAAATAAGAACACATATAAAAAGATTATTATTTTCTAGAATTATTAAAAGCCAACAAGATATCAAACTAGGATAGTTTACAGAGGAAGAACTTGATGTAGTACAGACAAAAATTAAAAGCAGAAAGGCTGCATGTCTCAGTGAAATACCTCCTAAAATATGGAAGACAAAGAAATTTGATGATATACTTCTTCAATAATGTTACACTGTCTAAAACAAAATACAATAGAGAAATGGATAAAAGACTGCATCCTTCTCTTCTCCAAGAAAGGTGACCCCAAAATCACTAAAAACTACAGAGGCAAAACTCTTATAGCTGTTAAAGTTTATAATGCTCTGCTTCTCAACCATATCAAACCTGAAACTGAGAAAGTCAATAGGAAAAATCCAAATGATTTGGGGGGAAATTAATGCACAACTTCACAGATTTTGAATATCTGTCAAAGCATTGAAGGAGTACATGTAAATAATCTTGAGGCAACATTTTTGTTCATAGATTTCTCCAAAGCATTTGATACCTTACATAGAGGGAAGATGGAGTAAATACAACTAGCATATTGTCTCTCCAAAGAAACTGTTACAGGTATAATGATATTTGACAAAAACACAAAAACAATGGTTCCTTCTCCTAATGGAGACACAGACTTCTTTGACATTGTTACTGGAGTTTTGCAAGGAGATACATTAACCCCATATCTGTTTATAATCTGTCACGATGATGTTCTTTGAACATCAATAGGTCTAATAAAAGAAAATGGCTTTAAAGCAAGAAGCAAACAATATCCTGCAGAAAATATAACAGATGCAAACTATGCAGATGATCTAGTACTTCTTACAAATGCAAGCCCAAGCTGAATCTCTGCTGCATTGCCCAAAGCAAGCAGCAGAAGGCATTGGTTTCCACATGAATGCAAAATGTGTTTAAACAACAAGGAGCCATTTCCACTTTAATCGAAAGGCCTCTGAAAATTATAGACAAGTTCACATACCTTAATAGCAACATCACATCTACTGAAAGTGATGTCAATATATGCTTAGTGAAGGTGTGGACTGCTATCAACTGGTTATTGATCATATGGAAGTCTGATCTATCCGATAAAATAAAACAAGATTTTTTTCTAGCTGTGGCGGTGGCAATACTATTGTATGGATGTACCACATGGACACAAAAAAAAAACACATTGAGGAAAAAGTAAATGGAAGCTACAAAAGAATGCTACATGTTGTTTTGAGCAAATTCTAGAAGCAGCACCCCACAAAACAACTGTTGGATTGCTGCTTACCTCCCAATTCAAAAACTATCCAAGTAAGATGAATAAGACATATAGGATACTGCGGAAGAAGCAAGGATGAACTCATAAGCAATGATCGGTTATAGACCCCTAAACATGGAGGATACACCAATGTTAGCCAGCCATCAAGGACTTATTTATGTTAGTTCTGTGCAGACACTTGATATAGTCTGGAGGACCTGCTGGGAGTGATGGATAATAGAGACTGAGAGACAGAGAGAGAGAGAGAGTCAGGGAAATCTGTGCTGGCAGCATGACTTGATGAAGATGATGATGATGACACTTATTTCAATTTCTATATAAAAATTATATATCGGATTCCTTTTAACACAATTGAGAATAAAACAATGATGTTAGAAATCACTAAACACCAAGAAATCATTTATTAAATCCAATCAAAACTGGTATACCAGCTTTCATTGCTCGATTTTCCTAACTTTTTAGCTAAATTAGACAGTAAAGAAAAAAATTAGTCATTCTTTTTTTCATGGATTGCTTTTAAGATTTATTAACAGGATTTTTGTTCATATTTATTAAAATAAAACCAAATAATTAGAAAATCCAAGTAAATATTGATTAAAATTAGATTTTAAAGATCAATTCACAAATTAGCTCTCCTGTTTACACTGTAAAATGCTATTTGATTGTATATATCAATACAATTGTATTTTATTTGTATGTAGATAAGACCAACAGTATTAATAAAGTAAAAAAATGTTGGCGACCATAGTTGAGGATGACTCGAAGGTTCTCTTTTCAATAGCTATAACACCAAAGTGTTGGGGAGGGCACTACTCCATTCCCTGGATAGCTCCACTTTACCCTTGATCCATATCTTATAATGCTGAGTGTTAAACAAGGCAGCATCAAGTACCATTTTTTGAGTCTTTGGTATAACTCGACCTGGGATTGAACCCCAGCCTACCGGGCCATTGGTGAACACTCCGACTACAAGACCAATGAGCTGGTAACAGCATTAATAATATAGAATAATTTTCTTAATAACTGAGATTAATAAAAATAAAATCATTGAGAATGTGACATAAATTACTAAGGGAATTGTGACATTGGTGGTGGTGCAGTTTTGTTACAGACAGATATATAATCTCCTTTATGATAAAATTTATCTGTCATTTAACTTGGTCTCACAACAAAATATTAAGAAATTCTGTTGTTATGGTAACATGAAGCATTTTCATTTTAAGTAATGCCTTGTATTATGAGAAAAACGTGCACTAGTGAAAACAGCCTCCAAAAACTATCGAAAAAACCCAACAAACACAAATGCCTTAAAACTAAAAACGGCACAATATCAATTAGCAGGCATATATATAAAGGAACAGACAGAATACATTCAAAATCAGATAGATAAGATCAGAGACTCGGTAGAAGATAGACAATCTAGAATTGCCTGGCAAACAATAAACGAAGTGAGCAGAAGAAAGAACACAACCAAAGCAAAACTTAAAGCAGCAAACCAACAAGAAAGAATAAAACTGTGGAAACAGCACTTCGAAAACTTACTTGGAAACCCACCAAAAATAACGCATGAACCAATCACCAGAATAATTAGCAAACAATTAGACATTAAACTTGGACCGTTCACACAAGGAGAACTCGACTCGGTTCTCAGAAAAATTAAAAATAGGAAAGCTGCAGGACTGGACGAAATTCCCCCGGAAGTATGGAAGACCAGACAATTCGACGACATACTGCTCCGACACTGCAACGCAGTATACAATCAAAATCAGATAGATAGATGGACGAAGGGATGCATACTCCCCTTCCCTAAAAAGGGAGACCTCAGATTAGCCAAAAACTACCGAGGCATAACACTTACATCCATAGCTGCCAAAATCTACAATGCCCTACTACGAAACCGCATAGAACCCAAAATCGACAACATACTTAGAAAAAACCAAAATGGCTTCCGAAGAAATAGATCTACGACCTCACAAATACTAACCATCCGCAGAATCCTTGAGGGTGTACGGGCAAAGAACCTACAAGCGACATTAATATTTGTCGACTTTACCAAGGCTTTCGACTCCATTCACAGAGGAAAGATGGAACAAATCCTACTAGCGTACGGCATACCTAAAGAAACCGTAGCGGCAATAACGATTCTCTATAGAAACACTAAAGTAAAAGTACGATCACCAGATGGAGACACAGAATACTTCGACATTGTAGCAGGAGTACTACAAGGGGACACGCTGGCTCCGTATCTCTTTATCATTTGTCTAGACTACGTACTTAGAACATCGATTGACAAAATCAAAGAGAATGGCTTCGAACTGACGAAGAAAAGAAGCAGAAGATATCCCGCAACAACAATTACCGACGCCGACTACGCCGATGACATAGCGATACTGGCAAATACACCTGACCAAGCCGAAACACTTCTGCATAGCCTGGAACGAGCAGCAGCAAGCATAGGCCTCCATGTTAATGCACACAAAACGGAATATATGTGCTATAACCAAACAGGGGACATCTCCACTCTAGAAGGAACCCCTCTTAAACTAGTAGACAAATTCACGTACCTAGGAAGCAGCGTCGAATCAACCGAAAAGGACATCGAAACGAGGTTAACGAAAGCATGGACAGCTATCAATAGGCTATCGACTATATGGAAATCAGACCTAACCGATAAAATGAAACGCAGTTTCTTCCAGGCAGCGGTCACATCGATACTGCTATATGGATGCACTACATGGACGCTAACAAAACGGCTGGAGAAGAAACTAGATGGCAATTACACAAGAATGCTGCGTGCAATCCTGAACAAGTCCTGGCAGCAACACCCCACAAGACACCAACTGTACGGCCACCTGCCCCCTATCACGAAATCTATTCAAGTTAGGCGAACCAGACATGCAGGACATTGCTGGAGAAGCAGAGATGAACTCATAAGAGATGTACTCTTATGGATCCCCACACACGGCCGCGCAAAAGCAGGACGACCAGCACGAACGTACATTCAGCAGCTATGTGAGGATACAGGTTGTTGTCCTGAAGACCTACCTAGGGCGATGAACGATAGGGAGGAGTGGCGAGAGAGGGTCAGGGATATCCGTGCTGCCAGCACGATATGATGATGATGATGATGTATTATAACAATGAAATTTTTCAATACTCACTTGTAAAACCAGCTTGTAAGACCAATGTAGTAATTTTTGAAGTATTAAATTGTATATTCTTCAAAATAACCATTTTCATTCATATATTTCATATTCTATATTTTTAAATGATGGGGGGAATTCCATAGATACTGATTAAATCCAACATCAAAAATAATACAACAAATTGAAAAAACAAACAAATAACTATTGAAAGAAGATTTATCTGGGTTTTGCATTTGTTATATTACCTGTACCTGAAAAAGAAAATCTGTTATTTTAAAAACTTTAATATATAAAACAATTATTCCAAAGAGTATAAGATTCAACACTTCTTTAAAAAAAATACAAAAAATAAAATAGACGTATAAATAGAGATGATTCTTTTGATTTTAATTTTTTTTTGTGATATATTTGATTAGATTTCCATGTTCCTAAATATTAGAGAGCAGTACTTTATTCATAGGCAGAATGAACAGATATTACACTCTAGTTCTAAATAAAAGTGCCAATGTATACAAAACAAGAACTCTACTACTTTGTCGTTATCTAAAATGGTTTATATTTTTATCCTTTCAGAAGATACAAAAATGGCAATTATTGGAACTGCTATTGGAGTTTTCTTGGCAATTCTTTTATTAATTCTTTTGTTGACAGTCCTCTTCATCTATTTTAGGTAAGTTCTGATGTTCAACATTTGTGAAATGTGGTACTTAATAAAATAACTGATGATATATGGAAGAATCATAATTTTACCATATATACATTATACTCTTTTTGCAGAATTAATATATATTTTTATATACATAAGAAATTCATAACTGTTGAGAGAAAACACTAAGAGACTTGTCTTCACTTTCCACTGATAAATCAAACAAATGCTGTAACTATTTAATATTAGATATGTAGAGTCGATGTGCTGAAAACAGCCCTTTTATGACCTTTTGTAAGCAATGCTTAATTTCATGATTATACAAGCAGAAGTACTTTTACTTCAATTTTGTTTCTTTCATTTTTGTTCAATCACTTGAGCTGTTATGTAGCTGGATATTTTTTTAAATTATCAACCAATGAAAATTAATGAAAATTTAAACTTTCCACCAATTATAAATGTTTTTTCTATTTTTTGTTATATAAAAATCACATGAATTTTCTTGAAAATAGTTCATTCTGGTGCACTAGATAAGATGTTTGTTAAATGTTTCTTTTTGTGAAGTGGTCTAATTTATATTGAGTAATAAGTTATGAGGATCTTTACAAAAAGATGATATTCTATGACTAATTTACATTCAAAACAACATTCTTGTTGCAACAAAATTCTCACCAAATTTGGTGAATTTATTCATTCTTAGTAGTTTTATTTATTTTTTTTTAGAGAAAGACAATGTGTTCTTAACAGACAGCTGGTTCTCTTTTCTTAAAATAACTTTTATCATTGTCATGTATTTCAGAAACTATTAAAAAAGAATGATGATTGTAATTTATAGGTAATTTGAAAATGTCTAATCATTTGAATCATCTAACCTCCATTTTTTCTTTTGGAAAAGTGTTTTATAAATTTCTATTTAGGGATTCAGATCAAGCAGTTAATTGCCAATGTTTATCATCTTTAATTCAGTATATTGATTTCTTTGATATTACATACCAAAATCAATATTTAATAAATTGAACTATGTTTGAGTATGCAAAATAAACATGAAAGATTGTGATGAGAACAGGATTTAATTTGTTCAAATTCAGTAAAAGAGAAATGCTAGTTAACTGTTTTGAGGATACAGAAAAGGTTTTGATTCAGTCACTTGTGCTGTGACACTTGAAAAATTTACAGCAGTAATAAAAATATATATATGAGAAAAACTTTCCTCCTTTTAGTCTTATTCACAAAAATATCTAAATATTCAAGTTTTTAAATTCATGATTAAGAAGATGTACATTTTCTTTTTTAAGTAGAGAAATTATATTATAAATCGAATTACCATGATCAGAAAATCTGACAAATAGTTGCATGTGATATACAGAACCACTGGACAGCTGTTTCAACCTTATTAGGTCTCATCAACAGTGTATATCATGACCTCTCCCACTGAAGATTGAACCAGTGACCACAGATTGCAGAGCTGTAGCTCTACCACTGAGCTCCTGGTCCAAATCACACACAAGTGACATTAAATGAACTAATCATGGCAATTGCACAACCAACTAACCTTGTGTCTTGTAAGTTACATCCGTACTCATTACTGAGGACACGGTCACCTCCAGGGCTACGTCTTCCAAAGAGGATGGAAGATATGCATTTGCGTAATCATAACCTCATGGGCTTTGGGCAAGGAAATAGATGTACATTTTCTTTTTTAAGTAGAGGAATTATATTATAAATTGAATAACCATGACGAGAAAATCTGGCAAACACTTGTGTGCATTCCTCTACTTAAAAAAGAAAATGAACATCTATTTCCTTGCACATAAGATTATGATCACGTGAATGTGTATCTCCAATCCTTTTGGAAAGACATAGCTCTGGAAGTGACCATGTCCTCTGTAAAGAGTACAGATGTAACTTACAAGACACATTCAGGTTAATTGGCCATACAATTGCCATGATTAATTGATTTGTGTTGCTTGTGTGTGATATGGACCAGTAGCTCAGTGGTAGTTACAACTCTGCAATCTATGGTCATTGGTTCAATCTCCAATGGTAGAGCTCATGGTATACACTACTGATAAGAATTAATAAAGTTGAAGCAGCTGTCCAGTGGTTCTGTATGTCGCGTAAAAGTGTTTACTGGATTTTCTGATCATGGTAATTCAATTTATAATTAAGAAGACTTAACTTTTTTATCCTCTATAGGCGATCAACTTGTTTAGTTGCATACTTATTGAAAACAGAGGAAAATTTAATGTTAAAAAAATTGTGCCAACTACAGAAAAAAAACTTTCTTCAAGGGGTAGGGGTCATTGACAGTAAATAAAAATCAGTGGGAAGCCACTTTGTTGCAAGATTAACTTATCATACAGAATTTAAACTTTCAAATTATTCATATTTAATTAAACAAATTAGGTTTATAGGTAGTTTTTTACACTGGAAATGTTAAATAATCATATAACATTATTGCTTAGTTAAGACAAACAATCTGTACAAAAAATAAAGATACTCAAATCAATAAATGTCATTCACTTAAAAAATTATTTCCCAATAAACTTTATAAACATTTTCATAGAATAATATTAACTTTATAGTATAATATAAAAAATATAATTGGTAAATTTCGTTTTTATATGGATTTGTCTTATATAA
Organism: Sepioteuthis lessoniana; assembly: GCA_963585895.1. Lineage (NCBI taxonomy): Eukaryota > Metazoa > Mollusca > Cephalopoda > Myopsida > Loliginidae > Sepioteuthis > Sepioteuthis lessoniana. Next base: position 10,470 of record CAUZXS010006737.1, on the reverse strand, counting down.
TAACAATTTCTGTTTGTGACTATTTTGTATAAAGTTTTAACTGACAATAAAGATTGTAAAATAAAAATTGTTTAGGAAAATAGAATAAGTAAAAAGGCATGTTTTTAGTTTTATTTTGATATGAGTAAAAAGTTTTATTTATTTTCATGTTATATGTTTCATCTTGTTTTAAGAAGTTATATGACATTACACCCTAACTCTGATTCTAAAAGTCCTGAAAATATAACTGTATGTTATAGACCTGTGCAATGTACAAAAAAATTTATCAAAAATATATTGTTTGAAGATGCCATAATTTTACTCATAATTTTCCCTCAAAGTTCAAGGACTTTTTAAGAATATATATATATATATATATATATATATATATATATATATATATATATATATATATATATATATATATCCAGCAGTTTTGTATAACTTGACTCTAATAGAAACAACACTTAATATCACCATCAGTGCTAAGGAATTGTTTTACAATAAACAGCTATAATAGTAATTTGGACTCCTTATCAGATAGTTGGGTACGTCAGCTACTATTTTATATTAAATGTTATCCAAATAGCATAGCCTGTAGGAAATATAGATTTATTATGGTTTTCTTCAAAGAATAACCTTAAGGATAGTTTCTGGATTTCATTAGATTATATGACATATATAGATTATAGATTAGATTATATGACATCTATAGATGATAGATCATATTATATGACATAACAATCAGTTTAACTGATCATTGCCAGATGATCTTGATTTTTATTCTTTGGCACAGAATGATGTAAAATTTCTTCTATCATCTTATTTTTTAGAAAACACAAAAAATCTGAACTGCAAAAGGCCATTCGGACAACTTCCAATGAACCCTATGTTGACCCCCTGTACAAAAACAAATACAATTCAGCTCGAAGTCTTCAATCAAGCCGCTTGTGGATGCGAAGTAAAGGTGGTCCAACCAACACTCGTATTTCCTCACATTATGTGGCACCAAGTGTCAAAGATCAACATGATGACAATGACAATGACAACCTTTTATGAATTAAAATTTTTCTTCTTAATAAGCTCCCTCTCTCTAACATCTCTCTATCTGTCTCTGTTCCCCTCTTTGTTTTTCTCTCAACGTCTATCAATGTCTCTGTTTGTCTCTGACATTAGGAGCAGCATACCAAGGTAATGTTGTCAGCTTCAAGAAACGAATCATCAAAACACCAGCAGAGTGAAATTGATATTTCCATTATATATCCTTGAGAATAAAGTCCAAATTTTATTTTGAAACAAATTGATGTGGAAAGGTGTCAACAAATTAGAAAATACGATGCTGCAAATAGTGAAAAATTATTCGAAATTGTTGTGAGATGTTAGATTTCTTTTGAGTCAACAGACATTATTTTGTATTTGTGAGTTTTGAAGTGCAGTGAAAATGGTATGAAATTCAAATAGAACTTTTTAAGCAGAAAGTTGTGTGTGTGTGTGAGAGAGAGAGAGAGAGAGAGAGAGAGAGAGAGAGAGAGTTTTCAAAAACTGAAGCATTTATAGAAGAATAGACATTTATGATTTACTTGTGAAATCATGGCAGGTTAAAAGTGTGGAATGAAGTGTATAGATTTTCTAATCTTTATTTCACACCCTAAATTGTATGGTATTATCTCTTTTAAAGAAAATTTTTAATATCTGAATTTTGGATACTGTGCAAATTGAATGTCTTGTCTGATTTTATTATTTCACTAGTGTATCTATTCAGTAAAAAAATGACCGTATAGATGAAATTGATATTTGTTAAGTCCTTATTATTATTAGTTTTTAACATGCGAGTCGTTAAATACTTTTCAAATCATAGGTACGATCTCCTGTAATGAAAATTTATGATGATATAAGAGTAGGGAACCAGGTGAGAATCAAATTGCTACAGTAGTAATGTGAACAAAATTAACCTTCTAACCCATGTGTCACAGCAGGTTATCGGGTGTATTTAAGGGAAGTAACTCAGTATTTTTAAGTTACTTCCCTTGAAGCTTTCATTAATTTGGAGTATTGCACAAAAAACAAATATACATGGTATTTAAGAGAGTATACACGTATGGGATGTATCTATTTAAATTATGGACGAAAATGATTTTGACTTATAAGGAAGAAGTTCATTTTGTGTCTCTTCACAACGATTAGCAGCAAATAACGGAAACAACATTTGCAAATGGCTCTTTAGAATACACTTAAGTAATGCAAGTAGAAATGAGAATGTTTGATGTGTAATGAATTTTGATAGTGTGTTGATGTATGCACCTGAAATGAGTTAATGTTTTGAATGTTTATAGGAATATAAACCAAATATTAAGCTGACTGAACTATCATGTATAAAAAATCGTTTGCAGAAGTAAAACAGTTTTTTAAAAAAAAGATGGTGTTTACTTGATTGTAGACTTTACAAGTATTTGCATTTGTAATGTGTGAATCTATCAAGATTACACTGCTTAGAAAAACGTTTTAATCTACTTAAAATCTCTAAAAAGTAATAAATTCTAAGATGTTATAATTGGGAGGAAAAAGGATTCGATGCTGAAATTCAAAAACGTTTTCAACTTGTTTCAAATTTTTAGCATTGATCTCTAAAGATGATTTTTGTGTTTATAAAATCTGCAGGATAGAAATATCAGCCACATCAATATAAAATGATATTTTTGCAAAATTACAGTGTTTCAAGCAGTCAAATTTACATTGAAGTTTTTTTTTTTTTTTAAAAGCTTTTAATACTAAATTTTGTAGCTTTAAAACATGAAAATTCACTTGAAAATTGGAATGAAGATTTCTTGTTTTTATGCCAAATACATTTATAAATTATTCATATTTTGTACATATATTACACAAATACTCATTTTCTAATAGGAAAATCCTTAAAATATCTAAACTGCAAAACTGCTACAAGCAATATACTCATAACATTGAAGCTATTACTTATAATTGAAGATTAAAAAAACAAAACAACTGAAATAATCTATGACATTCCTATAATTCACTTTTGATGAATTATTTTACCTTTAGGGATTGATTTATTACTATCCATAGAGTAATATCAGTTTATTTTAAAATTTGAACACAAGATGCAAAAGTTAGTATAAGTAAATATCTTAAATCAGAAGATTAGATATTTACCTCATAATTAAAATCTAAAAAAAAAGAAAATTCTTTTATAAAAATAGTGGATAAGGATTACCAATATTTAAAAATAATCTTTTCAAATATAAAAATGTTATTTTACCTTTTTGACTAATCCCATTTTTTTTTTTTTTTGCTTTATTGAAAGATACCATATTGTAATAAGAATTGGAATCTGAGAGATATTTGCATAATAAATTTTACATTATGTTTTATTGCTTTTCAAATTTATTGCTGTTTTAATTTTTTCAATTAAAAGAAAATGTTTTACTTTTAAATCTGATTTGTAATTTGAATTTTGTAAAATGATTGAATTTGAAGAAATGTTTCTTTTTTCCAATGTTTTGTTCAAAAACAATTATCATAAAAATGTACGTCTAAATCTTTTTTTGTTATTTGTAATTAACTACAATAATCATTTGAAGCAGCAAACTCAATGATAGACATTTGCAACATTTAACATGTAAAAATAAAAACTATCATAACAATACATATCTAAATCTCATATGTGAATTCTCACTTTTACAAAAAAAGAGTTCATGTTTGGAAAATTTTTAAAAACAGTTTAATAATTCTGTTGACAGACCAATCCATTATGGCAGAATCCAAGAAATTTTTTAAGAGAAACATAATAATTTAACTCCATTCTGCTTCAATTATGCAAATTAAAATTTATTTTTCTTACAATTAACTTTATAATATTTAATGTCAATTGAAGCCAATATTCAAACTTCAAAGTAAATATTTACATTATCACAAAATAATTTTAGAATAAAAAACAAGAGGAAAAACAACTGCTGCTGAATGTTCCTATAACAAAGAAAGTTGGATTTAACCCACATTACATAGTAGTGGGTCTAATGAGTAGAGTGTTCGCCAATGGTCTGGGAGACTAGGGTTCAATCCCAGGTCGAGTCATACCAAAGACTCAAAAAATGGGACTTGATACCTCTTTGCTTAACACTCAGCATTATAAGGTAAGGATCAAGGGTAAAGTGGAGCAATCTGAGAAATGGAGCAGTGCCCTCCCCTATACCTTGGTGTAGTAGTTATTGAAAAGGGAGCCCAACTATGTTTGACAACTTTACTTACTTTTATAGTACATGACATTATACATTAGTGAGACGATGAAAATTAACTTTTTGTCCTGAATTAAACTCTGGAAAATTAGAAAAAATGTCAAAAACTGTCCAGAAAATGTCTTTTGAGTAAAATGTTCAGATACAGAAAATTATGCCTCAGTAATTGTTATATAATAGAAAATGCCTTTGGGAACAGGCAACGTGAAAGGTTGACAATATATTAAAACTAAAACCTATTTGTAAATAGTGATATTTATTATTTGGGTTTACCTTGTTAGGATTTTGATTTAGTAACTATTAAGAATTTGACAACATATTATCTTGATACAAAACAAGTCATTTTTATACATTCCTTTCTTAAAATGTTTAACTTTGACAAATTTTATTGTTTACACTTAATTTTCTTTATTTAGATAATTTTTATTAAAGTCTAAAAAAAAAAGGAAAAGAATGATATTACTATAGTTTTCTAGGAACATTTTGCAATTATTAAAATTATTCGAAAATATGTAGTAGTAGTAGTAGTAGTAGTAGTATTGATGATGATGATGATGTACAAATTTTGATTAATAGAAATTTCCAGTGTCATAATGATATGACTAGTGTTAAAATTTTCTCTATTAATAGTCGATTTCAGAGTCATTACATCTATTCTTCAACCCTACCCAGTCAATAAAATCTTCTTCATAAACAGTTGAAAAAAATTCTTAGGTAATCTGCAAAATTAGTAATAGGACTTTCAATATTAAGTTATATTCACAAACTTTATTCACACAAATAAGTAACATAAAATTGGGATTTTAATTTAATCACATCAAATTATGTTTTTATGAAAAATTATAATAAACATTGTAGGAATGTTTATGGCCTCCTCCTGATAATTATAGCTCTTTCTCTAAATAGAAACACAACTTGATTTTCCTCTGACTAGAAAAACGAAATGTCATCAATTTTTGTTTCTGACAAAGAAATTTTCAGTTAGATGTTCAATTTATAACGAGTTAAAAAGAAGATAAAGATTCATCATAGCTAACCAGATAGACACAAAATAAGGACCCAGTTTAGCATTAAACTTCATATTGTAAATTAAACTCTTCCCTTAAAGTTTTTAAATTTTCAAAACTCTTCATCATCATCATCATCAAGGTTTCCTAACAGTATGGATTCTCTTGTCTTTATCTGACCATCTATCCTTATCAGCCATCACTTTGGGCATATCTCCTAGACGGCATCTAGTGTCCATACAGAAGAGATGAATGTAAGATTTTGTTGGTTGGTCAAAACTAGAGTGTTCATATGTGGGAGTTCATAGGAGAACATTGCTTATGAATTTGTGCTTATTTCTCTAGTAGTGACTAGCATGTTTTGCTCATCTTGTGTGATGAGAGGCAAGTGTCCATACAGTTCGTTTATAGGGTGCTACTTCAAGGATTTTTTAAAAAGCATGCAGCAGCATCCTTGAGTAGTTCCCATCTAGCTTTTTCTACAGGTATTTTTTCAAAGTTCAAGTGGTGCAATAATACAGTAGTATTGACATGACTAGAGCTCCCATTTTATTTTATCAGAGAGATCACATTTCCATATGGTTGTTAATAGCAGTCCATGCCTTATGTATGTATATGCTGACATCACTTTCAGTAGATGAGATATAACTACCAAGGTATATGAACTGGTCTACTAATTTCAGAAGTTTGCAATTTAATGAGATGGCACCAACTTATTTAAAACACATGAACTTTGTCTCATCATTATCATGGTTAGAGCTTCTTTGTGAAAACCAATTGCTAAAAGTATTTGCTCCATCTTTTCTCTCTGTATGGAATCAAACACCTTTGAAAAGTCTACAAGAATGTTCCTTTGAGATTTTTTTGTACGGATAGTCAGAATCTGAGATAGTGGATTCATTTCTCAAAAACATGTTCTAATGTTTTAAAAATACTTTCTCAACTTCAGGTCAGATATAATTGAGAAGCAGGGTATAATAAATCTTAACAGCTACAACAGTAAGAATTATACCCCAGTAGTTCTTGGTGATTCTATGGTTGCCTTTCTTTGAAAAGGGGAAGATGTAGCCTTTAATCAATTTCTCTATTGTTTTTTGATTGTATACTGTGTTGCATAACCAAGGAAATATATCAACAAATTTCATTGTCTTCTGTGTCCAAGTTTAATATTCAGTTGGTCATAAATAATTTCTTCAGATGATGGTTTTCAAGCAGATTCTTGAAATGTTCTTTCAACTTATGAAGTCCTTCTTCTTGACTGGCAGCTTTTTAGTTTTGATCTTGAGGTGTTATTCCTTCAACTAACTTCATTTATAGTTTGCAATGCAGAGATTGTTTATTTTCAATAGAATTACTGATTTTATTGATTTGACCTTGAATGTATTGTAGTTGTTCTTTTCAGTATGTTGGGTTTCCTCTATTCTAGTGTTTTCAAAACTGCAATGCTAAAAACTTGTGTCTTATCAGTGAAAACATAAAATTTGGTGGCTATAGTTCTAGATGTTCTTGAGTTATGCAATGATAAACAGATGGTTTGGCTTGGTTTGGTTTCTTTGTTTAATGGCATATCAACCCTTGTGGGTTATTTAATACCAAAGTCATCCTTGTAAAAGTACAGTAGTAGTACAATTTAACCCATAACTGGGATGGAGATAAAGAGGTTCATACCTTTCCCAAAGGGTATTAGCCCAAAACTGAATGCAATGGCGAGACTGGATTTCAAATTAATTTACTATGATGTTGCAGTCTAGCATATCAGCCACTGCATTGCATCACAGCCCCCCTCCTCCTTGAGAAGCAGATAAACAACAAAAATATATTTGGTGAGTTACAGTAAGCTGGTTATATTCTTTTTTGATTTTGAAGGTAATCTTGACCAATAATCATAGAGATCCTTTTCTATTGGTTATTTCAATGGTATGGGATTGTGTGTGTGTGTGTGTGTGTGTGTGTGTGTGTGTTTGTGTGTGTGTGTTTTCTCCTCTTTTAATCAATTTGTCAAACTGCAGCATTAGTTTATAAGAACCTTATAAAGAGATTGAAATCGATCATAACTGAAATGTCAAGAATTTTTGATTGGGTAGAAAATGAATATCTTTTACCTTTCTATTACTGAATACATCATTTTACATCAATTGAATTGTAATTTGACTTTTACTTTTACAGATTATATTAGATCTGTATGTGTATTTTCATTTTTAATGAGATGATTGGAGAATAAAATCATCTAAATGTTTTTTAACTGCACAAATCAGTGAAGGAGCTCCTTTTCTTGAAACACTGTAACCTCATCTTAAGGCCATAAGCTTTTAAGAATCACAAGGATATTGAGCCTCCATCCAGTTTCAGTTTGAGATGAGTTTGGGTGATGTTATTAACAAATGTGTTGAATTTTCAAGCAATATTTGAGACATATTTTTCTTGACAAAGTTCATTTTCTAAACCAATAAAATATCAAATTGTTTTCATCTTTTTACAGTTTTATAAATTTTAGTGTTTCCACTTTTACTTGATGATCACTGCAATCTATTTGCTTTTGATTTGGGAGTTATTTAGATAACTTTTGTTTAAATCAAATCCATTGCTTATTTAACAATTTCTGCAAAAAGAATGATAACTGCATCTAAGTTTTTTTCTATTTTGAATTATCAGTTTTTTTTATCGCCTTGCTAGAATATTGCATTAGCTTTTGTCTCCTTTTAGATAATGGAGGGTGACAACATTTCTATGCTGTCAGATTTATTCTTCCAACTGATACTTTTGTTTTGTTTGATATATGCTACCATAATCACTACTTAAATGGATGTTATAAACTTTTATTTCTTTAGCTGCTGTCTATGCAGAAAATTTTTGTGTCCTTAAGTAGATATTTTCATATAGTATTGTCTGATTGTTCTATCGATCTTATGTATTTATATGCATATGTCTATAATGCTTGTGTGTATAATATATATATATATATATATATATATATATATATATATATATATATATATATCAGCAGTATAAAACAGAAATTAAAAGCATGTACTGCAACTAATAATAATTAAATATGTAGAAAGTGTCATGTCTTTTCAGGAATAAGCTAACCCTGTCTCTTCACTTCTTTTATCAGGAAAAAAACTATGAATTACCATGGTTGTTCTTGGGAGAAATAATGAAGTGGTTTTCTATTGCCTTTGAAAGAGTATTACCTTTTCCTAGATTGGCTGCCCACCACTATAACTGGTGAACCCAATCAGCCCTGTTATTTGATCTACAACTAAAGGGAGAAGTGACTTCATGCCTTTCCTAAAAACATTAAAGTAAACATAGCCTTGACAAGAGTTTGAACTCATTTCAGTGATAATAACCATTATGCCAGCATCTGCATTTGTTGTGTGCATGTGTAGGTCATATGCATGCATATGTGGTGTGAGAATGTGGATGGTATGCATGTGTATGCAGTGTGCATGTGTAGGTCATATGCATGCATATGTGGTGTGAGAATGTGGATGGTATGCATGTGTATGCAGTGTGCATGTGTTGGTCATATGCATGCATATGTGGTGTGAGAATGTGGATGGTATGCATGTGTATGCAGTGTGCATGTGTAGGTCATATGCATGCATATGTGGTGTGAGAATGTGGATGGTATGCCTGTGTATGCAGTGTGCATGTGTTGGTAATGTGTGCATGTATGAATAAACAGAGAAAAAAAGTTTTTAAATTCTTTAGATTTTCAATAAAAATCACTTTTTATGATTAAGCGTCTGTATATTATTTTACATTGTATATATAATTTTATAACTTGAATAATTTTTCAAACATTTTAAATAAAAATGATTATCGCAATTTAGGCAAACTTCTTCAGATTTCAAGAACATATTTCTATAAAATAATACCACTTAACACTTTCTGTTGTTTCAAGATCATTTTTGGATTGTTTAGTTTTTCAAATAAACTGTCAATATTTCTCTAAAAGCAAAGAACACTCATAATCATTCAGTCATATTTAAGGATTACAAAGGATAAATTAAAAAAAAAAAAAAGAGAACTAAATTTCAAAAATAAAATCTTGTTTTTATTTATATTCAAATCGAAAAAGAACTGATTTTCAGTATTGTTAGTTTATATTTTTAAGTAGAATTATTTTTACGAGAATGTTTAGTAATAACTACAAATGCAGGTATCATTTTATATATATATATATATATATATATATATATATATATATATATATATATATATATATATATATAATTTGTATACTCACTATCACACTAATTTACATGGAAAATGATATAGCTTAATATTATCAAAGTAGATTCTGGATTTTTATTAAAGAATTAACTAAGTTAAAAGTAGAACAAAAAAATTATTACAGTATCACCCATAAATAAGAACACCTTTAATGATCTTTTATAAAAAGTTAATTTTCTTTTAAACCAAAGTTACCAAAATTTTAAAATTATTACAGGAACATTATATAATACAATCAAAACAAATATTATTAGGTATTATATACACACACATATATATATATATATATATATATATATATATATATATATATATATATACTGATGAAACTTTATTTTCAATTAAAAAGTTGCAATGCTGCAGAGTTTGGTAATAAGTAATACTTAATAATATTCATTTTGACTTTCCACTAGAAATAATAAAATTCTAGCATGTTTAATTGAAGAGAAAAGTTTTTATTAAAAGGATTTGTAGAAGCATATTTATTTATGGGTGATGCTGTATATCTAATTGTTATCATAAAATAATATTTACTCTATTCAACAAAATGTTAATGGTTAAGTTATTAATAACAAAATGAAAGAAAACCAAAAACCTTTAAAGTTTTCATAAAAAGTCAAGAATAAAAAATCTAATGACAACTAACTTACTTGTTCTCTTCATTCTCTCAAATTCATATTGAACTTTGTAAAGACACCAAATCAAATATTTAATAACAGTGCGCTTTTTAAAAGTAGTTTTATCTTTTGAAAATATTTTGTACAGATGGAAATTAAATATTTTTCAATGTATTCCTAATTTTCTTATCAAAGTTTTAGTTCTGTGTGCCTTTATCCATTACTTATATATATATATATATATATGTATGGTTTACTATATAATATTAACTAAGTTTATATGAATTAGGTTATTATTATTCATTAATTTCATAAAGTCTAAGAAATATCTATATGCATTTTGATTATTTTTTTTGGACATTTTGAGTGACCTGA
>CAUZXS010006736.1:0-40000 GCA_963585895.1 Sepioteuthis lessoniana | reverse complement strand
TGCAAGATCTAAATTTACGTTATTGTATGTTTTGGAGTGTAATATCTGCAATATCTCATTACCTCGCTTCGATCAAAAAATTATAATTTAATCTAATATACTATTGAGTTGTAACATTAATATATTATAATGTATTCTCATCTGCAATTCAATCCAATACTCATCCGAATACAGATATTAACTATCATGTAGATTATAAAACTATATCCATTCTTGTAACTGAAAAGAAAGTCATGTCAATTTTGTGTAAAAGAGATGCTTCCTTTATACCAAATATAGTCTTTATCAATATTTTGTGTAATAAATTGAAGCAGCCACCACATAGACTGATGCATTTGCATGTAATATGCAAGTGAATAAAATCTTGAAAATTATAAAGACATACATATTGCAATGAAGATGTATTATTGAAGTAATGTAACATCTTCATTATAACTATTTATGATACTAAACAAATCAAGTATGATGCAGGCAAACTTTTTATCAAGGACATGGTTGCATGAAGATATATATATATATATATATATATATATATATATATATATATATATATTTTAATTTAAATACAGAAAGTGAAGCAGTTAGAAAGGAAAAGGAATAATTAAAACAGTGAAACAAGGATTCATCAAATCAATTAACACTTGAAATATGTGATTCAGCATTTTTCCAAGTCGCGAATAATCAAATCGGTATACACACTCAGATAAAGATCCTGACTCCCTGTAAACATCAGGAAAATGATTTAAATGAAATTAAACTAGAGGTATTTGAATTTTCTCTTTAAGCACTATAATCGCACTGGAAAGTGAATTTCATGAAGTTCATTGTCCTTCTCGTTAAATCTTTAAATTGGAATACATATTTTATTTTTATGTATCTTCCATGAAAACTGGACGTATTTGCACTTTCCATGTCTTCGCCGTGATATTAACCTCATTGGTGGGGTAAATATAATTGTAAGATGGTGAAATTTCGGAAATCGACTTTACTTCTTCATGTCGCACCATCAGCACGGATCAGGGAGATCCTCTTTCCCGCCACAGTTCTCTATCGTTTATCATTCCCGGTAGGTTTTCAAGGCTACATCCTGTATTGTATCGGCACAGAGCTGTTGTATGTAGGTTCTAGCTGGTCTTCCTGCATTTGCTCGTCCGTGTGAGGGGGTCCACAGGAGCGCGTCACTTATGAGTTCGTCCCTACTTCTCCAGCAGTGACCGGCTTGTCTGGTTCGTCTAACTTGGATAGTTTTCGTCATGGGTGGTAAGTGGTCTTACAGCTGCAGTTTTCTGGGGAGCTGCCTTCATGACTTGTTCATTATTTCTTGCAGCATTCTTGTGTAGTTGCCATACATTTAGTTAGCATCCATGTAGTGCATCCTTGAAGGTGAAGTTGTCCTCTAGTTTTAGAGAACTACTGTTTTGTGTGGAGATGTCACTTCTTTGATTAAAGCACATGTATTACGTCTTGTGTGCGCTCGTTCCAGACTATTTAGCGGGCTTCCACTTGGGCGAGTGGATATGCAAGAAGCGCTATGTCAACGGCGTAGTCCGCGTCCATAATTGTTTGTGCAGGGTAACTTCTGCTTCTTTCCTTTGACAGCTAGTGTCGAGTAATTGTTTTTATTCTCATCGAAATCAGAGGTATCTGAATTTTAACCGGGAGCATTTGTACCCTGTATGTCTCCTTATTGAACTGGAAAATAAAATTCCTGTAGCGCATTGTCTTTCCCGTAAAATATGTATCTTCTATTTCCGTCTACGCACATTCACAACACACATACTCACAAACAAACGTCGAGCTTGATTACATAGATAAGCTCTTATATACAATATATAATTCAAAATAACGGACACAGTAGCACTTAATTAATATCGGTGTCTTGCTTAATCTATCTCTAGACCAACATCTATGTTCTTGTGATCGTCAGTAAGAGAAACAAATAGTCTACCAATAACCTTTGACTGTCTACACGATTCTAAATCAAATCTACATATGCTTAGTTACCGATATTGACTCCCACTTTATTATGTGTTCTCATGTATTCTGCTATTTGAATATTTATCATGACGTGTGTGTGTGTTTTGAAAAGATAGACTTGTGAATCTGACAGTATAATAGAAATATGTGGAAAGTTGGATAAATCAAATACTTAACTCAAATTTAGATGGGATATTTTGTTCAGCTTTATTTCATGTTCACGAACTTAGCCAAACGAAATATCACACACGTAAATTTAAGTGTTTGATTTATCAAACTTTCCACATATTTCTATCATACATATTCATATATTCGCGTGCGCACACACACACACACACACACACACACACACACACACACACACACGTAGATTTTGGTAATTTATATACCCTGTGATAATTGTGCGAAGTGCATACGATAAGTTTCCAGACTTTTTTCATATGGGCACTTTTCTTAATAGTACAAACATGAAACTCTAGTCCCCTCGAAGTAACTTCCTCCAGCTGCAATGTACTTATTGTACCGTTCCAACAGTTTTTGGAAGGACCCATGGAAATCATCTGGTGTTAGCGTGTCAATGACCTTCGTCACAGCCTTTTTCATCTGCTCAATTGTCTCATAACGACAGTCTCTGAGCTTAGGGAATAAGCAAAAGTCACAGGGAGCAAGGTCTGGACTATAAGGAGGTTGAGGAACTGCCTTGATGCCCATCTTGGTCAAGTAGTCATTGACAAGGATGGAATTGTGGATTGGTGCATTGTCCTGCTGGAAATACCACTGACCCGATTTGAAGAGCGCTCGCCTCTTCCGGCGGAATCTCTATCTGAACTCCCTTAAAACCTCAACATAGTAACCCTAACACTTTGGCCAATCAACTCTGGTGTATTGACTTCCTTACTCCTCCCACACCTCTCATCATCCCTTCCTTCCTTCCTTGAATCTCTTATGCCACTCAAAAACTGATGCTCGACTCATGCAAGATTGTCGAAAAGCAGACAAAAGTATCCCATACGTTTCTGTGGCATTTTTTCTAAGTTTAAAACACAATTTTATTGCATATGGTACTTCCTCACGTCCATATTGGATTTTTGAAATTCACCAGCTGTGACAATGAGGCTTTAGTAGGGGTGTATTCCAATTCCTGCAGTAGCTCTTCATTTGAACCTGAAATCATAAAAATTGGTCGGTCATCTCATAAGATGTATAGAAATAACTTACTGAATTTCAGGAGTCTACAACAATTTTACATGGCCATACGAAAAAAGTTTGTAAACTTATCGTATGCACCTCGTATGTTATATTAGACACAAAAAGTGCAGGTATGTTTCATCAAGAATATAATTAATCTGATTATAATAATTTTATGTCCTGCATTTATTGATATGAATTATGAAAAAGTCGACTCAAAATTCTCTTCATTGTTCACCATTCGTTCCGAAGTGCACTGATCAGCTTTAGCACAGTAGATATTTCTAAAAGGATCTTTATTCCAGCGTAGGACATTGAAAGAACAAAATTAATGTTCTGTGACTCAAAAGTGCAAAGAAATGATTTCCAACATGCGCCTTGTCAGAACATATAGAATTAGAAAGGAATGCTTGTGCCAAATACGTTTCTTATAATCCCGATATAATTAAATTACTTTAGATTTTCTAGTAGCATTTATCATCTTAGGAAATGAATACGCCAACCAGAGTTCAAATTCTCGACAAAACTGTGCACGTTTCATTTTACACTTAAGATATCAGAGAAGAAATTTAATATCTCGACCGCCAAAAAAAAAAGAAAAAAAAACAAAATAACTATGAATGAATAGAACATACTACGCTCTATAGACTCGTACCAACTACTATTTCGTTTAAAACATTACCGTGTGTTGTATCCCGACCACTAATTACACGCACACACACACACACACAAGCTCATGATCCAAGCAATAATCTTCAGTTTGTGTGTATATATATATATATATATATATATATATTGAAGTTTATTGCTTTGATGCTTTTTTGTTCCATTTTTATATAACTTGTTGTTTAAATAATTCTTTAATTTGAATCTTTCTTGATAGTTTATCTTTTAAGATAGATTACACTTTTACTAAAGTACTTAAATGTTATATTTATTTTTATAAAGAACAATTAATAAAAAAACGTTACGCTTTTTTTTCTCAGTAAATTCAGCTAAAATTAAATTGTTGTATCAATGCATTCTATCTAAAATCAACGTTTCGCCCATTGGCACTTCTGCCAAGTACGGGTCTGTATTATCTACAATCGTAAAAATTTAATTATAATTGCTTGGTTACTCAGTGTTGACTAGGAAAAATGATTTCAAATATAATAAGACTTCAACAATTTATCTTAATTTGTTAATAAAAAAGCACATCGAAAAAAAAATTACATACTTTACACTTTAAAAATTTATTGTATTAAAAAAATCTGATACCCTAGCCAAAGCAATGGGGTAACATTTTAGGCAAGTCTAAAGAGTGCCAATTGATAAATTACATTTAAAAAAAACAGAAGCCACAAACTTGCAAAGTTAGATTAAAAAAAGATGGTATGCTTCCTTCAGCATCCCGGATTGAAAACAGTAGTTAATCAAGATTTGCTAAAATCACCACACTCTGTTGGGCATAGCGGAAGCTGGTCGCAAAGTTGAAATGGTACTTCAGAGTTCTGTAAAACCCATTAAAAGAACCTGGGTTTTTCGATTGTGTCCATTTTGGAAGCTGGAAACACGAGGAGAAAATTGGTAACGTGGACAAAGAACGATAGAACCTTTTGAAGATATTAAAAGAGCTGGTTTATCTAGAATGATGAATCTACCCTACACATTGAATTTCTTTTCAATTTCAAAACACGTCCACACACACAAAACAAAAACAAAACAAAAAACAACTCATATACTGGCGAAAAAATTCAAGCTCAAATGCGATTTACATAAAGTTTTAATACACATAATACAAATGTTGAATAAATCAAATAAATCCCAGCTCAGTCGGCTGGGCAAAAGATAGGACGACTGCATAATAACGAAAATGTAATACACCAGTCTCATTAAGTATCCTGGATAGACACTAAGTCTTCTGTTGGTGAGGCCCCAGTTCTGGAGATTTTCGGAACGTGGAGTACCCCTTTATTGCCTTAACTCCCAGGTTCATCTTAACCGGAGTGGTAAAAGTTGTTAGGGTCACATCTATGCGTCAAAGAGAACTCTGTAATCATTTACTCTACTTAAAACTATTTATGTTGAATAGAATTAAGTGTTCAATAGCAATAATTGAATCTATTTAACTATGTGCAATTAAAACCATTAGTGTTTGATAGAAATATTTTGAAATAGCTAAATGTGTGCAAATAAAACTATCAAAAAATAATAAATTAAATTAGCATTAGCAGATTGAAACATTTCATAGTGTACAAAAAATGAGCTCTGGCTACTTTTTAAACTTACCTACTAACCGTTTAAAAATATTATATATATATATATATATATATATAAGCTTTGGTAGAAAATAAGCCACAAGGTATGATATACCGTAATAGACAACCTGCTATCAAATAGATTCGAAGTTTTTTAAAATAAATTGACAGAAAAGAAAAAAAAGAATAAGACGAGAAAATCTATATCAGTTCCCCTCTCTCTCATATATATACTTGATCTAAAATTTAAAGAAAAAGGTGAATATCAAAACTCATTGATTGACTTATTTGAAAATAAAATCTTAAAACCTACAAAACGTCACGATATAACCCATAAGATTAAAATTGATGTGATTTATTGGTAAATATGAACAAGGAAAGAGAAGCGAGATAAGGGGTAGACAGAAGGAAATCCTTTTATGTTTACTAAATTTGATTTATTTCTGGAACAAACCAAGACGTATTAAACACCCAGTGAGAATTGCACTCACAAGCGATGAATAGCGAATCTAGCTCGCAAGGAAGGTGCTCAAGTTATTTATTATGCTTTTCTTGTTTGTGGCCTGTCCTTTTTTGTTAAGATATTTACAATTTTTACAGACACAAGACCAGGCTTATTGGATACCGAGCATAAAGCGGAACCACTGACAAGGGTGTGCAATTGTAGCTTGATAACCTTAACACCATAGAAGTTGCTTAGGTCGTTTACTCAGATTAGTTAGTTTATGACATATCCTCTTTTCGTATATCTTTTCTGTTGAGCATGCATATTCTATACCATTCCTTCTTTTGCAAATGACATGTATCTGCTGCACAATATCACTTCACATTTGTTTACTTACCATTTTATATTTATGCCTTTCCCAATCTTTTTCACTCCATTTCGTGACTTCCTGTCATTTTAAAAATCTCTTTTTAGTATTTAATGTATTTATTATTTTTATTGTTTTCTAGAATATCACATTTAAAATTTCAGTTACTGCTTTTTCTTAATTGCTTTTTCAATTTCTTTCTCGCTTTGTATTTTACAATAACGTTATGAATCTAAAATGTTTTAAAACCGAAAAAACGCAGTCTTCTAGGTTTTTTCTTTTTTTTTTTTTAAAGACTTTATCAAACATTTTTATTCTTATTATGATCAGTTTTATTAGCCGTTTTTGTTTACTGTTAAAACTACTCAGAGAAAGGGGGAATAACTATCTTACATTGCCATAATTAATCATTTATTACACAAGTACAATTTCTCAAGACATAAAAAACACTCCCCCGTATAATAGTTTGTGAAATGCTAATCATCCCCGACACTACAACTGCCACCATCACAATGAACTTACATACTTAGTTAATTACCAGTGGCTTGCGTTTCGAGTTCAACAATTACACAGACAGGTCAAAAGATTTTGACAACAAGCTGCCTAATTAAGGTCTAATTGCGAAACGAATTTCTAGTGAGGCTAATAACGAATATAAAACAAAAGAGATCGAGTCATTTTTGGTGTTGTCTCTTGTGAGGGAATGTTCTGTGTTTTCAAATCAAGAAAAGAAGAAAGCCAAGAAGGAAAAACAATATCAAAATAAGCAAGGTATAAATGGTAAAAAAATAAACTCTGTGAAAAGAGAAAACACTAATGGATTAAAGTGACGAAATTCAATCAAATAGAAAGAGAAAATTGCAAAAGAAATAAATAAAAGATACACAAAATACCCCCCCCCAAAAAAAAAACGAACGGCATTGAATGAAATAAAAAGGAAAGAGCCTGAAATTTTTAAAAAGTCAGGAAGAAATAAGAAAAGGACGAGAACAAAACATTAATAATAATTAATAATGATCGAAAAAGATGAAACGACTGAAAAAAAAAAATCAATACACGAGTTGAAAAAGAAAGAAAAAAAGCCCCAAAGAAATTGTAAAATTGAGAAAAAGGATTAAGTCAGAAAAAATGTGCAAGAATAAAAGAAAATTTTGGACGAAAAAAATAATTGGGAAAATATGATTTGAATGAACTCTACAGATAAAAATTTGTGGCTGAATTTAGGATAAAACTCTGAATATGGCATTAGGTATTTTACTTATTTCTTACTGATTTCTTACTGATTTCAACTAAGAATATTTTTGGAAAAAATCTATTCCAATTGACTACCCCTAAAATTTCAAAGATCGAACACAGGAATATCGTTTTCTTGTGTTGTAGTTATTTTACTCCTTATGAGTAAAAAAGGATTTTAGTGTTTTTATAATTAAATTTTAAGGTTTAATTTCGGTATTTTACCATTTTGCATTAGATCTTTTTAACTCAAAAGGCAGGAGGGTAGTGACTAAATGCATTTTGGTTTTGTTTCTGCCTCATATTTCTTTGTTATATTCATTCGCATTGATAATATTCTAAGGAGATGAGCAGTTCGGCAAAGTGTTTTTTTATTAAATTTTATATCGGTTTAGACTGTCTGTTGTAAAGGATTAAGCTATCCATTTTTTGATCAGAGAGCTCCCTGTATTACTAACACGATGGTTGACTTAAGGCATCATATGTTTTCAATTTCTATTTCCAGGCTTTTATATTTGATTACATTTTGCATTCATTGACTGAAATATTCTTACCTGTTGTTTCTGATATATTCATTAAAAGGCATGTGTTACTTTCGTAAACAATTATCACACAATCTGTTTTTTTTTTAAATTTTTATTTCTCTGTCAATTTAAATTGCAAAATTCAAAAGATTAGTGGATTATTTGGCTTCTTTCATTGGTTCTCATTATCATTGTTTTCATCTCGCAAACTTCAAGAATTTGACTTTTATTTCAACAAGACTTGATAAAGGATATTTGCACCGACAAGAATCCATGCATATAGTTAGAATTCATATATAGTGATTCCTTCTCATAAGTGACTTTCCATATAAGATATACACAGACAAACACACACACACACACACACACACACACATATATATATATATATATATATATATATATATATATATATAGTCATCCACAGACAGATCTGTTTCGTTCTATCAGAACTCATCACTGTGGCTAGACAGTATCTTCCCGTAGCTGGGTTCGAAACCCAGTTGACTCAAACGTCAACCCAAGCTTCTAACCATTCAACCACGAGGAGATATTAGCTGCGAAGTAAATTTTAAACGGTTATGAATCACAATTACTATTGTTTACATACATCCGTTCAACGGTGGCCGAGACCTCAATTCAAACGAAGAGGCTTGCAATAGCCGCTAATGGCAACACGATTACTTCTTTGTTGTAGGTCCAAAGAGAGAATAAGAATACTTTAAAATAGGTAGGTCTACGAAGAGGTTTCTTTTTTATTTATTCATTTATTTTGTTCTTACATACGTGTATGTTTCCAGCTTGTTGCTTTGATCAGAGAACCTATATGGCACAAGACCTTGTTAATGGGGTAATCAGTGAGACTTGAACTCACTCGTGTTTGTAGTTTGAATTAGAAAATTGCAAACACGAGAGAGTTCAAGTCATATTGAGTACCAATAAACAAGGCCTTGCGACATATGTGTTCTTTGACGAAAGCAACATGTTGGAAACGTACACGTATGTAAGAACAAAATTAATAAATTCAAAAAATACAAATTTCTTCGTGGACCTACAATGGCCAAGCGGTTAGAGTGTTCGCCAATGGCCTGGGAGACCTGGGTTCAATCCCAGGTCGAGTCATACCAAAGACTCAAAAAATGGTACTTGATGCCTCCTTGCTTAACACTCAGAATTATAAGGTACGGATCAAGGATAAAGTAGGGCAATCCAGGGAAGGAGTAGCGCCCTCCCCTACACCCTGGTGTAGTAGCTATCGAAAAGGGAGCCTTCGGGTTACCCTCGACTATGGTCGCCAACTAATATATATATATATATATATATATATATATATATATATATATATATATATATATATATATATATATATATATAATTAATTTTGATATATATTATTCATTTGTGTGTGTATATATATATATATATATATATATATATAATATTTCATTTGTGTGTATATATCATCATCATCAAGTCGTGCCGCTAGCACGGATATCCCTGACCCTCTCTCACCACTTCTCCCTATCATTCATCGCTTTTGGCAGGTCTTCAGGGTTACATCCCGTATCCTCATTTAGTTGCTGTATGTATGTTCGAGCTGGTCGTCCTGCTTTTGCCTGGCCATATGCGGGGGTCCATAGGAGTACATCATTGATGAGTTCGTCTTTGCTTCTCCAACAGTGTCCTGCGTGTCTTGTTCGTCTAACTTGTATAGTTTTCGTGATGGGAGGCAAGTGGCTGTATATTTGGTGTCTTGTGGGGTGTTGACGACAGGACTTGCTCAATATTGCTCTCAACATTCTTGTGTAATTGCCGTCTAGTTTCTTCTTCAGCCGTTTAGTTAGCGTCCAAGTAGTGCATCCATATAGTAGTATCGATACAAACGCTGCCTGGAAGAAACTGCGTTACATTTTATCGGTCAGGTCTGATTTCAATATGACCGAGAGCCTATCGATAGCTGTTCATGCTTTCGTTAGTCGTGTGTCGATGTTTTTTTTCGGTTGATGAGATGCTACTTCCTAGGTAGGTGAATGTGTCTACTAGTTTCAGAGAGGCTACGTCTAGTGTGGTAATGTCGACTGTTTGATTGTAACACATATATTCAGTTTTGTGTGCATTGACATGGAGGCCAATGTCTGTGGCGGCTCGTTCCAAACTATGCAGTAGTGTCTCGGCTTGGTTGGGTTTATTCGCCAGTAACGCTATGTCATCGGCGTAGTCGGCGTCGGTAATTGTTTTTGCGGGGTACCTTCTGCTTCTTTTCTTCGTCAGCTCGAAGCCATTTTCTCTGATATTCTCGATCAAAGTTCTAAGCACGTAGTCTAGACAGATGGCAAAGAGGTATGGAGCAAGCGTGTCTCCTTGTAGTACACCTGCAACAATGTCGAAGTATTCTGTGTCTCCATCTGGGGAACGTACCTTCACTTTGGTGTTTCTGTAGAGAATCGTTATTGCTTCTACGGTTTCTTTTTGGCCGTATGCTAGTAGGATTTGTTCCATCTTTCCTCTGTGGATGGAATCGAAGGCCTTGGTAAAGTCGACAAATAGTAATGTCACCTGTAGGTTTTTTGCCCGAACACCTTCAAGGAATCTTCGGATGGTCAATATTTGTAAGGTTGTGAATCTATTTCTCCGGAAGCCACTTTGGTTTTTCCTAAGGATGTTGTCTATTTTGGGTTCTATGCGGTTTCGTAGTAGGGCATTATAGATTTAGGCTGCTATGGATGTAAGTGTTATCCTTCGGTAGTTCTTAGCTAGTCCGAGGTCGCCTTTTTTGAGGAAAGGGAGGATGCATCCCTCCGTCCATCTTTCTATCATATTTTGATTTTATATATATATAAAAATAATTAACTTTTGTGTATATATATATATATATATATATATATATATAATGTTCTAAGAACATCGATTGACAAAATCAAAGAGAATGGCTTCGAACTGACGAAGAAAAGAAGCAGAAGATATCCCGCAACAACAATTACGACGCCGACTACGCCGATGACATAGCGATACTGGCAAATACACCTGACCAAGCCGAAACACTTCTGCATAGCCTGGAACGAGCAGCAGCAAGCATAGGCCTCCATGTTAATGCACACAAAACGGAATATATGTGCTATAACCAAACAGGGACATCTCCACTCTAGAAGGAACCCCTCTTAAACTAGTAGACAAATTCACGTACCTAGGAAGCAGCGTCGAATCAACCGAAAAGGACATCGAAACGAGGTTAACGAAAGCATGGACAGCTATCAATAGGCTATCGACTATATGGAAATCAGACCTAACCGATAAAATGAAACGCAGTTTCTTCCAGGCAGCGGTCACATCGATACTGCTATATGGATGCACTACATGGACGCTAACAAAACGGCTGGAGAAGAAACTAGATGGCAATTACACAAGAATGCTGCGTGCAATCCTCAACAAGTCCTGGCAGCAACACCCCACAAGACACCAACTGTACGGCCACCTGCCCCCTATCACGAAATCTATTCAAGTTAGGCGAACCAGACATGCAGGACATTGCTGGAGAAGCAGAGATGAACTCATAAGAGATGTACTCTTATGGATCCCCACACACGGCCGCGCAAAAGCAGGACGACCAGCACGAACGTACATTCAGCAGCTATGTGAGGATACAGGTTGTTGTCCTGAGACCTACCTAGGGCGATGAACGATAGGGAGGAGTGGCGAGAGAGGGTCATGGATATCCGTGCTGCCAGCACGATATGATGATGATGATGATATATATAATTAACTTGTGTGTGTGTGTGTTATATATATATATATATATATATATATATATATATATATATATATATATATAATTAACTTTTGTATATATATAATTAACTTTTGTATATATATATATATATATATATATATATATATATATATATATATAAAATTAACTTTTGTATATATATATATATATATATATATAAAATTAACTTTTGTATATATATATATATATATATATATATATATATATATATATAAAATTAACTTTTGTATATATATATATATATATATATATATATATATATATATAAAATTAACTTTTGTGTATATATATATATATATATATATATATATAATTAACTTTTGTGTGTATATATATATAATTAACTTTTGTGTATACATATATATATAATTAACTTTTGTGTGTGTATATATATATATATATATATATATATATATATAGTATATATATATATATATATATATATATATAATTAACCTTTGTGTATGTATATATATATATATATAATTAACTTTTATGTATATATATATATATATATATATAATTAACTTTTGAGTATGTGTATATATATATATATATATATAATTAACTTGTGTATATATGTATATATATATATCCTTCATTTCATATATACAAAAATTCATTTCTCTCTCTCTCTCTCTCTCTATATATACACACACACACACACACACACACGAAGGTGAGTCAAAAATAATGTCTCTCTCTTAGTACAGGTATAATTACTAACACATGTATCATATATGAAAATGAAGTTGGTCCTGATTGTATTACACCACTAATTCTCAACATAGTCACCGTTTCCCTTAAGAGCTATTCTCTATCTCTGAATGAGACGATGTATTCTAAAATCTAATTGACTCTTCTTTTAAATACTTCATCTCTGCAGGTTCTATATATATATATATATATATATATATATATATATATATATATATATATATTATAATATCACAAAATTATAAGGTTGAACTTAAATACTATATCTCTCAGTGTGTTTTTTATTGAAATATTTAAAGTACATTTGTTTTTTTTTGTATATACTGAATACTAGACGTCTTCGACCACAATAAAGATTACACGAAAAAAAAAGAAGAATAAAACTTCAACTATGGTTCCTTCAGAGTAAACTAACATTTTTCCTTTATCAGTGATTCACGTATTATCGGCATTCCTTCATGCAAATACTATCGTTAGCCTAAAGATATAATGGGTATGTATGTATATATGTTTATAGTTATATATATATATATATATATATATATATATATGTGTGTGTGTGGTGTGTGTGTGTGTTGAGAGAGGGAGAAGTGCGAGTCATGGATGCACGTACGTATAGTAGCGCACGTGTGTGTATACATACATAAATATACATATAGTTATATGTGTGAGTGTATATATATATATATATATATATATATATATATATATATATATATATATATATATATATATCGTTGTGAGAGAAATATGAGGAAAGTTGGATAAATCAAACACATAAGACCGATTTAGATGCGTTATATTTCGTTCTTTTATTTTTAAGAACTTTTTTTCAAACTGAAACCGTTTATTTTAGTTTTTCTATTTATAAGCAATGGGGAAAATGATCAGATGACGGAGAGGATAAATGTTTAGCAGAAAGAAGGAAGTGTTTAGAGTTAAATGTATCATGTTCCATTAAGAATTTTCAATTGTTTGAAAGTGGAAATGATTTTAGTGAGCTGATGAGAAAGAAATAGGGAAACGATGGAGGGAATAAGGGGTTTAGCATATATTGTTTCGTCGAAAGACATTGACTATAATGTGATCTCTTGGGTGGGAAGACGATCAAAAAAGGGAAAGAGAAATTGATAGAATAATTTTCAAAAGTATGGGTGCACAGAGTAGAGAACGTGTCCCTTTTTTATCTGGTCGATATTGTTTCTGTGTTGTGTGAGTTTAACAGGTTATGTTTTTGATGAAATTCTGGACGTTGTCTTAGTTGGTTTGTTTAGAAAACGCATCTAAATCGCTGTTAAGTATTTGATTTATCACACTTCCCCATATTACTATTATATTAACATAATTCAACACAAGCTATTATTTCAACATATTTACTTATATATATATGTAAAACTTACGAAAAGACCAAATTTAATCACGTTAAAAAATGAACAACTAACCGGTTTCGGTCCTACCTGGTCACAGTTAACCTAGGACAAAGATTAAGACAAAGGGGATGAAATAGACTATGTAATGTTAGAAAAAATGTTCATTATTTATTTTTTAACATGAATAAATTTGGTCTTTTTGTAATTTTAAATAAATTTTGTAGCCCCATAGAATGCATATCTATCTATCTATCTATCTATATATATATATATATATATATATATATATAATTGTGCATTTATATATATATAGTTGTGCATTTATATATATATATATATATATATATATTTAGTTGTGCATTTATATATATATATATTTAGTTGTGCATTTATATATATATATATATATATATATATAGTTGTGCATTTATATATATATATATATATATATATATAATCTGTATGCTTATTTAGTTATATATATTTATACATAATTTTATATATATATATATATATATAGTTGTACTTGTGTATTCATTTCTATACAAAGAAACAGATAAAGAGATAGTGAAAAAATTGACAGAAATTATTCCAATCTGGAGAAAAGATTTATTGAAAAACAAAGTCTACATAATAGCATTTCTGTACTCCTGAACCATCACCAGGACTTGGAGGAAGGATATTTGTGATGTTAAGTAAACGATCTATGTTTAAAAAAATATGCATAAACTAGGGAAAATCTATATTTCGGGAAAAAAGTCTGCCTTCTAATTAGGAGATGAGTGTTTGTTTTTTTTTAAATTACGTTATGTGAGATTTTTTGCAATATTATATTAAATTTTGATGTTCCATGTTTTTTATCCAGAAATATTTTGAATCAAAAGCAAAAGAATCAAAATTTGATAACGCAAGGAAGATAGATAAGGAAGGTGGAAGTTATAGGGTAGAAAAGGATAAAAGATAGTTTAGTAAACGAAGAAAGAAGGCATATATATATATATATATATATATATATATATATATATATATATATATATATATATATATACTCTTGTAGGTGTGTATTGGTTTAAAACATTGAGAATAAAATGAGGTCTACATTCATCCACTTCGATATAATTGAGTTTTACCCGTCCATTTTAAGAGAGGATTGTTATTAAAAAGCCTGAACCTTGCTTGGGAATATACGGACATCACTGCCGAAGAAATAGAAATCATTCCAGCATGTAAGAAATCTATTCTATCTGATAATCGTAGAACTTGGATGAAAAGTAACTTGGACAACAAGTGCAAACAGACTATCCTCATGTAAAATAATTTTTGCGGACAAAAGTTAATAAAAACTTGATAAACATAATTCAAAGTTTTATTCCACATGTTTTTACATGTAAAAAAAATTAAATTTTTACTTAAAACAATTTATATTGATAAATATATGGTGGTCTTCAATATTAAAATCAATGAAAAAAACAACAACAAATAACACAAAGTATATTAAAATTTTTTACTACAATTTTTGCAAAACAGTAATTCAATCATAACACTCTAACAAAATTTAAACATTAATTTAAACTTTAAAAAAAATTTATCACAAATTGAAAAACTGCTCAAAATTTTGAAATTGAATATTCCCCAAATTATGAAATTAGCAATCATTAAATCTTTTTTCTAAGTCTCCATTGAAGTACAGCATTGTAAATTGCTTTGTATTCTCAGGGGATAGATTTTCACGTTGTTTATTCATTAAATGTTTATACTGATAAAATGAACAAAAGTATATATGATGAAACCCTCAAAAACAGCGGATTCCAAGGTAGACTGGAGTATGTGTACCCAGTGAACTCCAGCTCTCATGGTAGAAGTAATAGTAGAGGGACTCACGCACTCGTCAAGGTAGTTGACACAAATAATAATCACTCAAGTTGACGAGGAAAATAGAAATAGAAGTGAAATCTGGTTTAACCCGCCATTTTGTAAACTTACCAATATTAACATAGGTAAATGCTCCCTAAAACTCATGGATAGGCGCTTTAATAAGTACAATCCATTAAGACAAAATTTTAATTGGAACACAGTAAAAATTAGTTACTCTTGTAAAAACAATATGCATAGTACTAGACGAATTAAATTGAAAGTTTGCGGTACTAGCTTGCCTTGTAACTTTAGAAGGAAAGGCGAATGCCCTTTGGACGGATGATGCAACTCGAAGAACACCGTATACCAAGCATTTATATAGGAATCTCAACTGGGAATTGGAAACAAAGACCTTATCACCACTGACATTCTTTCTCCAACTCGCGACCTCGAAACCAACCTGCTCAATTTAAATATTTTTGGAACCTTAAGGATCAGGGGCTATCCCCCCAGATAATGAGAAAAATAGTCAGTCTTCAATCATGAATAGCTACAGTTGTAGATGCAGCTTGTTTATCTAAGAAAAAATACTATAACTAATTCCAAAGATCGCAGACTACAGCTGAATGAATGTAACGAGCTTGTGTTTAAATGTAGACATAAAAGTAAGTTTAAATTATCCTGACTGAGGGGCCAACGAGGCTCCTACTTTAGACTAAAGATAGCATATTGATGTTGGATGATTTTTATGGCAAATAATATTTATTTCAGTAGTTAGAATTATTATATGACGCGGGGATTTATGTAGGAAAGGAGTATCTTGGAACTTTGGATATTAATTCAAAATTAGGCATTATAATTTCTAGACTTGTGAATTCCCTTTGACAATTTTTAAGTTAATTAAAGGCACCTGCCGGCTGTCAAAATTTTTGTTTTTTTTAAGGAGGAAGACCGTGACCTCATTAGCTAAGAGAATAAACATATGTAAAAGAAGTAAACGGAAAAATATATAAAAATAATCGTTTAGTTTACTGGCTTACATTAATCATAAAATTCCATAAACTAAGAAAAATTTTGCGCATGTTCAAATTAGGATACGTTAAATTATATTAAAACCCTTTTTATTGGTTTCTTTATTTTTCAAATACTTTGTTTTAGCACCCTTTACTTTGGCCTGAGAATTAAAATTTATATGCTTTTTTTTTAAATTTTTTTTTTTTTTCATACACATATATAGACTCTAAACCATATTTACTGTTTTCTAACCGCAAATTAAACTTGTGGATTCATCAGATGAGCGACGATTATGGTATTCTTCGCTGAAATAAATTCATAATGACAATTTAATCAGGTTTGAGTTTTCTTATTGCATGTGTATATATATATATATATATATATATATAGTTTGTGGGTGTATGTTTATAATATATATATATATATATATATATATATATATAGTTTGTGGGTGTATGTTTATAATATATATATATATATATACTTGTGTGCGTCTGTAAGTTAGGATACTTTTTTTATATACAGTTGCATGTGTGCCTCTGCATATATATATATATATATATATATATATATATATATATATATATATGTGAGAGAAAGTAAGGATACTTATTTATATACTTTCATGTGTGCCTCTGCATGTGTGTGTATATATATATATATATATATATATATATATATATATATATATATAATTCTGGTTGTAAGTAAAAATATGTATTTCATATATATGTATAGTTGTATAAGTATGTGGGTGTGACATAATATACATATGTGTGTGTATGTAAGTATGGATACTTGTTTATATACATGTGTGTGTGTATATATATATATATATATATTATACTCACTTATGTGTGTATACATATTTAATCGCATAATTGTGTAAATATATCCTCTCTTATACGTGTATTTACATATATAAACGCATAATTGTGTGTGTGTGTGTGTTTGCATACTTTATCGTGAATCATTTTGTTGAATTTTTCTTTTGATGGAACTTGGAAAAATTTGCTTGGAATATGAGGCAACGTAATAAAATGTTGACAATGTAATTCACTAATTTTCCAAAAGAATTCTCTTATCAATAGTCATATGATTGTTTACGTATCAATCCGGCGAGCTTTGGTTTGCGAATTAAAAGCTTAATATTACTTTGGAAATGTAGAATAGAATTGTCGCTTAATTGAACCAGGATAATTAAATAAGTACGAATTATTTACCTATGTATCAAACCTGGCTTCATCATACATTTCTTGCAAATTGACACTGACTTGTCTAGACGTCTAGACAGCAATCTAGTTGATCCGATGTGCACACGTTTTCTATGAAATCCTTTTCAGTGCGTCACAGCTTCTGATCAGAGAAAATATTGACGAATGTGTTTGCATTAAGTCGTGTCAAAAACTCAGAAAAAATTATTCTGAAACCATTGAAATACTGAAGAGAAAAAAATCAACGAAAACCTCATGCACATGTTACACGTGAGAAAATATTTATAATCATAAGGTCCAGGGAGGAAAGGAAATCTTTCGAATATCTAGGTTGGTTTTCTACCAACAGAATATAGAGACAATAAAAATGATTGGCAATCTGATAGAATGGAAATAAAATATTCTCTATCCCAAAGGTAGAAATCATTTTTAGGCTAATCAAAGATTAGCTCAGCCATGAAAATCAGCATCTAAATGCTAGTTTTATCGAAACTTCGTATCTGCTTTATTTAAACAGTCTTTCTACATTTGGTTACAGTATCAGGCAAGAGGAAAGAAAAGATGTTTTAGTATATGTATCGCCGAAGTTAGTTTTGATTAAACTGATCTATAAATTATATGGAAATATTCTGTGAACTAAATAATTGTATATATGCCTATGTCTACGTAATAATGTGAATGCGAGTGCTTAAAGAAAAAGATCACGTGGTGTTAATTTAGAATTTATTTTTTAAAAATGACATAGAAGCCAAGAGAGATGATTATTTTTTTTTAATTGACTAATACGCTAACTGCAATAAAATGTTTTATCTTTCCCTGCAGTCTAAAAATAGAAATCCACGATTATTGTCGAATCATCCGACACTTAGTAAAAATAAACGTACGTCAAACGTGACAGTCGTTAGTTGGTGTCACTTGTCATGAGATCCTTCATAAATGAAGCTTGCTTTTTTGTTTGTTTTTTTTTTTCTCAGTCGCTTTCTGTGGCTTTCTATAGAAGCCAGAGAAACCGCAATGTAAAACAGAAAATGCACCCCCCACCAAAAAAATCTGAGTAGTGTTAGTTTCTGCCTGAACAAAGAAAACATTTCGTGAATCTCGAGTAAACATTTAATGTCCACTAAACGTTTCTTCGGTAATTGAACAATTTGACAGAATAACAAAAGGTTCCGTGATTGTAGCTAGTTGATTTGTTTTCCTCATCCATTAGACAATCAGAACATCACCATAATCGGCATAAGTCATAAGTAACAGTTAAAAATCTTGTAGGTATTTACCCAAAACTCAGCGCTACGATAAGGATGAGACACAAGACTATATTTTAAGTGGAGTAAAACTGGTTTAGAGGCAAAGTTTTCCTTCTCTTAGATTGGTTGGCTTACCTTGACTTAAGAACACATTCAGCTTTAAACTGTATAAATGCTAAACTGAATTGTTCGAAATGGTACTGCTTTTACATACAACCGTGTAAGCAAGAATATGTATTTAATCAAATAACTGTAAACAAGAAATTGTACTTATACTAAGCTGAATTGTTTAAATTAGAACTGTTTTTACGTTTAACTGTGTATTCGTGTTAGATAAAAATAAGTGTGACAATTTAACTGTGTACAAGAAAATGTGCTCAGGCTCGTATTAAAATGTTATCTACAAAATATGTTTAGAAAACATATTTAATATACATATAGGAAAAGGATTTGGCATTGAATGACTTACAATGGTTATGACATAAAAACAAACTTATGACAAATGCCCCTTTTTCGTGTGTTTATGTATGCATTCACCCAATCTTTCCACTACGTGGAAGATGAGACAAAAGGACATTTCCAGTGAAATAAAATTGTCTTAAATTCAACATTTATCGCCTACTATACCAAGACTAAAGAGCTGAGTTTATCCAACTCTGTGAGCATTTATATCGGTGAAAGTTTGTTTGTGTGTATATGTATATATATATATATATATATATATATATATATACGTGGTGCCTTCAATAAGTTTCCAGAATTTTTTGTACATGCATTGAAATTTGTCGTAGACACTTGAAAATTCAGTATGTTATTCCTATACATCATAGGAGTAGGAATTGGAATACACCCTACTAAAGCCTGGTTGTCACAGCTGGTGAATTTCAAAAATGCAATCTTGACGTGAGGAAGAAAGATTAGCAATAAAGTTCTGTTTTAAACTTTGAAAAAATGTCACAGAAATGTATGGAAAGCTTCAGACTGCTTTTAGACCATCTTGCATGAATCCAGAATCACTTTTTGAGTGGCATAAGAGATTCAAGGAAGGCAGGGAGTCTGTGAGGGATGATGAGAGGTGCGGGAGGAGTAAGGAAGTCAATACACCAGAGTTGATTGGCCAGAGGGTTAGGGTTACTATGTTGAGGTTTTAAGGGAGGTCAGGAAGAGATTACATCGGAAGAGTCCAGCACTCTTCAAATCGGGTCAGTTGCATTTCCACCGGGACAATGCACCAGTCCACAACTCCATCCTTGTCACAGACTATTTAACCAAGATGGGCATCAAGACAGTTTCTTACCCTCCCTATAGTCCAGACCCTACTCTCTGTGACTTTTTGTTATTCCCTGAGCTTAGAGGCTGTTATGAGACAATTGAGGAGATGAAAGAGGCTGTGACGAAAGTCATTGACATGCTCACACAAGAAGACTTCCATGGTGCCTTCCAGAAGTTGTTGGAACGGTTCAACCAGTGCATTGCAGCCGGCGGTAATCCCTTCGAAGGGAACTAGAGTTTCATGTGTGTACTCTCTATAAAAGTGCCCATACGAAAAAAGTTTGGAAACTTATTTAATGATCCTCGTATATATATAATCATCATCATCATCATATCGTGCTGGCAGCACGGATATCCCTGACCCTCTCTCGCCACTCCTCCCTATCGTTCATCGCCCTAGGTAGGTCTTCAGGACAACAACCTGTATCCTCACATAGCTGCTGAATGTACGTTCGAGCTGGTCGTCCTGCTTTTGCGCGGCCATGTGTGGGGATCCATAAGAGTACATCTCTTATGAGTTCATCTCTGCTTCTCCAGCAATGTCCCTCATGTCTGGTTCGTCTAACTTGAATAGTTTTCGTGATAGGGGGCAGGTGGCCGTACAGTTGGTGTCTTGTGGGGTGTTGCTGCCAGGACTTGTTCAGGATTGCACGCAGCATTCTTGTGTAATTGCCATCTAGTTTCTTCTCCAGCCGTTTTGTTAGCGTCCATGTAGTGCATCCATATAGCAGTATCGATGTGACTGCTGCCTGGAAGAAACTGCGTTTCATTTTGTGCACGCGCGCTCTGTTTAATATTGAGCGCTTTTAAACAATACTGCAATATTTGGTCCTTCATTAACTTAGGTGTATGTGTGATATTATATGAATGCTCAAGTATAGTTTTAAATAAACTGGTCAATACTGGCTATTTGCTTCCTAAAACTCCTATTAATGAAACCTTTTATTAAAACGATATTAATACATTTATCTGAGTCTGTTCATCTATATACGAGCGTTATTCAATAAAGTGAATTGTGCCAATGATGTTGGCAATAGGAACATATGTTTACTGTTGCACTTTTTAAAAAAGTGAATCAGTCATAATGGGTCTTTTCATTAACCCGAATACTGTCACAATGACACAATCTTTGATTCCTGTTGCTGAAACTTTTCTCTTTAACGGAGAGTCAGTGTTTTTCTTCTTAATGGAATGTTTTTCTTCGACTCGTCGCGGGAAACTTATGTTTAGCCAATTCGTAAATTATTTTTAACTCAAACATGTTTCTCCGTACACGCCACAAATTCTTGAGTAAATTTCATATGGTTAGCACTTCTAACCTATCAAACATATATCACTTCAAACCTGTTGTATTTTCTCTGATTTGCCGCCACTTTATATACCCCTAAAGAATTTTTGCTGACCGAAAATTTTTTTTTTCGGTAAACCGATTCCAAACAATGCTGGGTTTATATTTAAGGAAGTAAATCAGATAATATTTTTCCAGTCACCTGATTTAACGAATGACCTCCATATCCATCAATATATGGTTGTACGCTTGTACAGTTATATATATATATACACTTTTTATTCAGTCTACAGCTGTATTTCAGAGGAAGTTCAAAGTAAATTAATGACAACACTAGTGAAAAAAAATGGTGATTTTTGAGCGTCCTGAAATTTCTGTAGCTCTGTTATTGGTTTTCTTCATATGAATGTGGAGAAAACAGATATGATCTCGTGAGAAATGTTGGTCACTGACACATTAACACATAACCACTTGTCTTCAGGGTCAAAATCCTTGAATAATTGGAAAGCAGTCTAAGCGAACCAATATTTTGTTCCATTAGAAATAATGCTAGACTTACAAAATGAGAGGTTTCATGGAGCTCTTATGACAGCAGATTCAAATATATAATTTCATTTGTACGGTTAATTCAGCTTTAGCTTCTCTTTATTTAAAAAAAAACAAACTTTAGTTGTTTTTAGTTTAGAATTTTTTTTCGTTTTTAATTCTTAAAAACATGTTTTATTTCGCCACCTGATTTTAACTTAATTGACCTCCTTCTATATTTATTACACAAATAATTACGGCCAAATTTAATTATGTATTTTAAAGATATAAACTCAAAACTATTTCACCATATTCTAATATCTTATTCGTCCAGCTTGGACGGTTTATGAAATAGATAGTAGGTTGCCGTGTAACC
This sequence comes from Sepioteuthis lessoniana, assembly GCA_963585895.1. Classification (NCBI taxonomy): domain Eukaryota; kingdom Metazoa; phylum Mollusca; class Cephalopoda; order Myopsida; family Loliginidae; genus Sepioteuthis; species Sepioteuthis lessoniana. The sequence continues at coordinate 17,362 of CAUZXS010006736.1, read as the reverse complement.
GCTGTTATGAGTCGCGTTGTTACCAAGAGTTGGTCGAAACAGCATGGAGCATTCTCGTGTAAATCCCATGAAGTTTTTCTACATCAATTTCCCCAGCACCAACATGGTGCATCCTTACAACAGTATTAACACAACCACAGCTTTTATTTTATCGGATAGATCAGATATCCTTATGATCGACAACCTGCCAAATCATTCATCAGCTTCACTTACACGTATGTTGAAATGAATTTCAGTTGGTGAGATGTGAACTGGTCCACTAATTCAAGATGCTTCCCGATTTGAGTTGAGATGGCTTCTTGTTTAAAACACAAGAACTGTTTTATTGATTTGGGGTTGAGGTTTATGCCTCCAAATGCTTGATCTACGCTACGTAGAAGGGATTCTGCTTGGGCTTAGTGTATATGCGAGAAGTACTGGACAGTCTGCGTATGTCATACTTTCTGTGGGACATTGTCGTCTTGATTTTTTAATTTATAATGTGAAACAATTTCATCTTATTAGATTTATTAGGCGGATGGATTTTCCCCTTGACATTTGCCCTTATAGTCCTCTGCAGAGAGGTAAGAGCACCCAACGAGTGTCCTGGATGTGATACTAAACAATTTGACGGTTAGGTTCCAGTGATGCTGGGGCTTTGGGGAAAGCGGAGCAACCCTTCATTGTCACCGCTCCCAGGTCCACTCTCGCCCGGAATGTTAACACCTGATACGGCCCTATCTGTGGGTTAAATAGAACTAAATTGCCTACTTATACTAAACTAAATTGTTTGAAATAGACCTGTCTTGATGTGTGTAAACAAAACCTAAACTGAATTGATTGAATTATAATTGTTTGACTAAACTGAATAGCTTGAATATAAATGTTTTTTGACAATAAACTGTGTATTCATTTTAAACTGAATTGTTGAAAAATAACTGAAATTTTTTATAAAAATAGAGTTGGCATTAAATAATTTACAAAAGTTCATATAGCATAAAAAGAACAACCACTCAACCTTATAGTGCTCTGTAGTGGGTGGGGAGCACCGTCAGTGAACTCATCTAAAATCCCCAGGGATTAAAAAAAAAGTGAAAAATCTCAAACCATAAAGCGTCCACATGCATAGTCAGACTCTGATAATGTCTCTAAGCAGATTCTTTTCCTAAAATTTATAATGCTGAAGTCAATGAAAGATACCCAAATCACTAAGTTGTCTCCCTTTACAAGTGAAAAACTCTTAGCTCTTTAATCAAACCTAAATTTGTCACATCATAAATAGAAAAGTTGGCGACCGTTGTCGAGGGTGACCTGAAGACTCCCTTTTCGATAGCTACAACACCAAGGTGTAGGGGAGGGTGCTACTCCATTCCTTGGATTGCTCCACTTTACCCTTGATCCTTACCTTATAATCCTTAAGTGTTAAGCAAGGAGGCATCAGAACCATTTTTTGAGTCTTTGGTATGACGCGACCTGTGATTAAACCCAGGTCTCCCAGGCCATTAGCGAACACTCTTACTGGTAGAAGTACCAAAGAAAACCTTCTGAGAACTTCTACTTGAACGGCAATACTTCTATAAACTTAAAATAAAAGCTTACCTGGCAAAAACTCCCTGAAAACGTAAAAGTGAGTAGAGAGAAGTCCAGATTTCTCTCTATTCACTTTATATAGAATAAAAGCTAACCTCTCTAAACAAGGTGTCTCTGATGCCAAATGAATATCTATAAAGAAAAAATAACCAAACAATCCTAACAAACAAATATATTCTTAGCTTTAACAGCCCAAAACCTCCAACAGAAAAAAAATGGGTATACATTAACCAAAGTTGAAACATGAATATAACAGATCCACTGAGATAACACAAGAAAAATATACCAGACTTTCGTCATGTAAAAACTCTGGAGAAATTGGAATAAAGCACATAGACTGCAAAAAAACCGGAAAGTGCGTAAATTGCTAACAAAATCAAGCGGCGGATTCAAACGAATGCATATTAAGGAAAGATTTAAGTGAATATTAGAAGCCAAACATACAAAAGATATATCCTCCCCGAAGACTAGGAAGTAATCAAAAATTCAGCGGTCATAACATTTAATGCAAATGTGGCAAAACTCCCGAATAACCTAGCTCCAAACCAAGGAATGAGCTACGAGGAGATGATAGTTCCAATAAAAGAACTGAAAACACTATTACAGTTACTATTTGAAAGCTTGACTAACCTGTTAACCCAGCCGCCTGCTGAAGCTGATGCAAAGAAAAACATCAAACCCCAAACCAACGAAGTTCCCCCCACAAAAAAAACAGGCAAAAATCTTAACCCAAAAAACAATAAAAACCTCCAATCATCCGTACTATCACTACTAAAACTAACAATCCTCCACCAAAAATTTGCATAACAATGAAAGCCAAGCGCTAAGCCAAAAAGAAAGATCTTGGAAGAAAGACCCTAACAAACACAAATCAAAAACCGCATTAATAGAAACTGAGAACATATTGAAACTGATGGAAATTGAGAACCAAAAAACACCATTAAAACAGAAATCAAAAATATCCCAAATGCTTCGACAAAATCTGATCAAAAAACGCTAAAACCAAACTTAGACTAAAAGAAAATAAACATCAAACGCACAACAAAGCTTTAAAATAATGCATCATTAAATCATCCAGTGGAATTGCCGTAGCTAAAAAGCAAATTACGAGCTGTTTCTGCTAAAAGCAGAAGTCAACCTTACCGATATGTCTCGAAGAAACCTTCAAAAATATAGTGACAAATAAAATACAAAAAGCTTCAAGCAATAACTGCATACATAATATTGGACAAAGAGCTTCGGGTGGAGTACCAATCTTAATCCTGAAAATTATTCCCCAAATTAAAATCAACATGTACACTCACTTGCAAGAAACAGCAGTCTTAGAAATCTTGCACATAAATGTCTCCATCAGCTTAATATATATCTCCCTCGTGACCCCATAAAAGAGATTAACAATTTAAGTGAATAACTTCCTGAAGAATTTTTTTCCTGAAAGGGAATTTTAATAGCCACAACATAATATGGGGAAGTAAAACAACAAACAAGAGGACAGACCCTTGAAAAAATCAATGACAATAATTTATGCCTCCACAATCAGAAATCTCATCCTCTGGTACTTTTTCAGCCATAGAGCTGACCGTAAGTGACCCATCAATCATTACAGATTATAACTGGAGAGTATACAAAGGCCCCTACTGCAGTGACAACTACCTAATGACAATTGAAAACTCTACAATAAGAAAACTCTGAACTACAAACAAAACTCTAACGATGGAATTTTAAGAGCTAACATACTATCCTACAAAAAATGTCTTACAAAACTAATCCCTGAATCAAATGCAACTCATGGAAAAAAATACCAACACCTTCACTACTCTAGCCAATAAAATTATCCCTAAATTACATTACCCCTAAAATGCAATACATTGTTCTCAGAGAGTAAAAACATAAGTGAACGTCAAGAAACCCTAAAGAAAATCAAAACAAAGACCTTCCTCAGAAAACATAAGCAAATACAAACAACAAACAGTAAAAGCATGACTTACCATCAAAGAAGCCAAAATATCCTCCTGAAGAACCTTCATTTAAAAAAATCTTTTACCAATCCAAAAATAATTTAGGATTTTATAAAGGAAATAATAACTACATATATCAATGACCAAAAAAAAAACAACACACAAATGAAAAGCATATTGCCAAGCTGATAGCAGAAAATTTTGCTGATGTTTCATTTGCAAAAAAAAAAAAAAATACTCAAATCAACTCTATTCCATCAAAATCAAGGAAAATTCACATCTGACAATACCGAAAGTTATACCCAACCCTTCACACTTACCGAACTCCAAAACTCAATATACGAATCGAACATTTCAGCCCCTGGTCCAGATGAAATCCTCTACATCCTCATCAAAGAATTTCAAACAATATCTCTGAATTATCTTATATATCTGGATCTATGGAAAACATCCCAACAGTCCCTATTCTCAAAAAAACATAAAAAAGACACACAATCCCAACGAGTTATAGACCTATAGCTTAAACGAGCTGTACTTGGAAAACCCAAGAAAGATTGATCAATCTAAGACTGATAGAGTTCCTTAAAGCAAATAACCTATCAAACCTGAAAAATAGGTTTCAAAGCCAAAGGAAGTACCATAAACCAAATATTCCGTAAAGAAACCTTAATCAGAGAACCATTTATCAAAAAAGTTGCAGTCCTCTTTGACTTAGAAATAGCCTACTGCACATCATGGCCATATGACGTACTCAAAGACTTCGGCGTATAAGGCTGACTCTCCACCTTCATAAAACACTTCTATGAAGACAGGGTCTTCCAAACACGAATAAAAAACACTCTATCAGGCTCAAAACCACAAGAAGTAGGTGTACCTTAGGGTAGCATCCTATCTGAGATCCTATTCAGGATTGAAATGAATAGAGCAACACCTGCCTCTTCCCAAAAGTCAACGTATCATTACACGTCGACGACTTTCTCATTGATTACAGTTCTAAAAATATGGCCACCATAGAAAGAAAATGCATCAACGATACCAAATACGCGCACTTCTGTCAAATCCGCAAAAGGCATAATTAACCCACTCGAACACTTAATGACTCTGAAATACCAATAACCCAGCATATTACACTCGACCCAAACCTATTCTTCATCCCCCCCCTACATCAAACATTGCCCAATCGGCTGAGACTGTAGAACACATCGACTGCACCACTGCGACCGTATAATACACCGACTATACCACCAATGAATGTCATGGATATGGCACTAAACGATCTGATGGTGAAGTGCTAGTGATGCTGGGGCTTTGGGGAATGTGGAGCACTCCTTCCTTGCCATTGCTACCTGGTCCACTCTGGCCGGGAATGGTAGCACCTGATAGGGCCCTATCTATGAGTTAAATAGAACTAAACTGCATACTTATGCTAAGCTGAATCGTTTGAATTATAACTGTTTGACTAAACCGAATAGCTTGAAATAGAAGTGTTTTTGACAAACTGTACATACGCTACACTGAATTGTTTGAATTCGAACTGTTTTTGCCATTGAAACTGTACTTACGCAAAACTGAATTGTTTAATATAGAACTGTTTTGATATTTAACTGTGTAAACAAAATCTATACTTATACTAAACTGAATTGGTTGAATTATAACTGTTTGAATAGAGTGAATAGCTGAAAATAGAAATGTTTTTGACAAACTGCGTACTCATGCTAAATTTAATATTTTTGAAATAGAACAGATTATTTGTATAAAAATGGATCTGGCGTTGAATAACCTACAAAGGTTGATATCCCATGAACTCCAATAAACCCACATCAACCAAGTGAGTATTAAATGCGAACAAACTTATAAAAAAGTCAATTATGCAGATATCTAAGACGATCAAAACTTCATTACATCTGCTTTATATATGGAACAGCCAGAAATCTCATTTCAGAGAGAACTTGAAGCCATACAACACCAGGGAATCTGTATTGTCCAAGAAGACTTCACTTCCTCTCCAATTGAAAGTTTATGCATAGAAGCTAATTTGAACCCCTACTTTACTTTGAGAAGATGTAAACTTGCACTTCAATACCCTACTAAACTCGTTTATTGTCCCCAAAACCCTGCCTATAACTGCATCATGAAAATAAGTTATAAAACCCTTTTTTGAAAATAAAACAAAGGCTATCAAACATTTTGATGTAAGAATTCAAACCCTCCTAAATGAAATCAAAATCCATCTCAAAATAATACATAAGTTCCTCCCCGAAACAGTACAACGGACCATAAACTAACTGATGATAAAGCTAGAAATAGCCAAACTTTCCTAGACAAACACCATCACTTTCTAGGAGAAATTCCTCAACACCCAAAACAATTTGGGAAGATCAAAGATCAAGATCCACTGTATTCCAGATACCTTAGGTGAGTGACCATCAGACTATTGAAGAAATGGAAAAGAAGATATTTTCTCCAGGCTTCATATTGGCACACCCACCTTACCTACTCAAACCTACTAAAAATGTCCCCCCCCATATTCTTAACGGGCAAAGTCCCCATCACAGTCCAACACAAACTGTGATAGGTTTAGACAAATTTGCCCAAAATACTACCAGACAAGCAACTTAAAAAACGTCTTCAAAAACACCAAACCAGAGCAAGACTTGAGCTTTTGAAAGGAAACCAACCTCTTCGTCAAAATCTAACAAAATATAAAAAATATAACAAAAGCCCATACCCGAAATCCTGAAACATACGAAAAAGACAAAGCTAATCTAATACTTCTGGCATTAAATAACCCATATTAAATGCCGTTAAACAAAACTCAACTCGGCTTTAAGCAGGATGTAAACAAAGGTCGATTTTTTTTGGCAGAGTAGAGCAAGTTTGAAATGAAAATTTTCCTTCTTGAAAAGTTGCCTAATAGAATCTAAAAAAAACAGTTTCTTATTTACACATAATTGAGGGAATAGTAGATGGATTCATGCCTTCCTAAGGGCGTTAGCATGAAATCAAATGTAAACAGCCTTTCCAGGAATTTGAACATTTGTCATTTACTTCAAATCTAACTATATGTGTGTATGTATATATATATATATATATATATATATATATATATATATATATATAAAGTCTGTAAATAAGTACACAACAAACAATTTTATGAACATGAAATTTACTGCTAAATGATAGATGGGTTTTACTATTTCATGTCTTATATAAAATCGAAAGAAAAATTTTTGCAGAAATTAGTCGAACTTATTTTCGAACACTCTACGTCTGTGTGAGAGTGTTCATATATATATATATATAGTGTTTCCAAATGAAAAATTCATTTTTTAGGTGTGGCGAAAGAAAATAATTATGTGGGAAGAGTTAGAAATCGTGATACGAAATAGAGTAATAAAATGTCTTGTTTGGTTTTAATCAGGATAGCAGCATATACATTCGAAGTATCAATAGAAAAAAACGTCCTTTCAGAGTCAAATAATAAACGCGCAATGAAATTGAGGGCATTTTTAAGTATTTGCCAACTTAGTTTAAAGGTTTACAACTTTAATGATCATGAACATGAAAAATATAAATAGCTTATTTCATCAGGCAGTGTTGACAAGTACACACACACACGCATAAATATATAACCACACACCCCACAGTGTGTGACATAACTTAGAAGAAAATTTGGCTTGTTTGCATTCAGTGTTTCTTTCTCGTTGATGGGTTCCAATATGTGTCCATACATTTATTGTATGTCAAGTGTATTCGTATATCATGGTTTCTTTACAGAAAAAAAAAACATTTACTTGAGACAAACACATTTTTAAGCAAAATCATATGAATTTGAATCAAATAGTTGGATAATTAGGATGAAAATTCAAGATGTATATACATGTCAGATACAGATTTACAACTTTTGTAACCAAGGGATTTCGGTAACCAAGGGATTTCGGTTCATGCCTTTGATTAGGCTGAGAACCTTTCAGTTCAGTACATGGGTTAGTTAAGTGCAACATTGAGACATGTATTAACGCGGGTGGGCGCGGGTGGATGGAGGTGTCACTCAGATGTCACAGTAGTCCGAGATGAAACGGGTGACGGAGTGCGAGTGACCTCACGCACCGGAAGCGCGCAGAGTTTTGTGGAGAATTGAAAGAAAGTTAGAGTTAAATACTTGACGCCAAACGAGAAGGATCGACTTTTGGAGCTCGCAGACGCGAGAGGAACTTGTGTCCTATGGGGGCCGCTCAAGATGGGGGCCAAATGAATAAATCAGCATAGTAAGATTGTGTCTCTCCTCCTTATGTCGAAACCTTTAACTCAAAGTTAATAAAAAGGTTTCTTACCTGAACAACAAGTCGTTACGTGTTTTCGAATTTCGAGATTCCTATGTTCTATCGTTATGAACATTATATGTCTATTTCGCACATGGCCATATTTGTGTATATGGCGATGTAACACATTAACATAATGCCTGCATTCGTGTATTAATATATGTATATCCTTGTGTGTGTGTGTGTGTGTGTGTGCGCGCGTGCGCATCCGTTCTTTTGTCTTGTCAAGATGCTAATTGATACTCCCTGCACAGATTTTTCTCTTTCTTTTATAACTTAATATATCTAGTTTAAGTGATTTAATGTCATTTCATTTTTAATTAAGTTTTGTTATCTCTTTGGCATTTTTTCAAAATTATTTACTTGGGATTTTCGCTAGTAATACGTACAGATTTCATTTACAATTCAACGCCTTTATATTTCCTCTTTCTTCGTCTTTACTTTTTTTGTGTGTGTGAGTCTCTGTGTGTTTTTTTTTTTCGTTTTAGCATATTAAGTTTGAATACGTCATTTTCTTATTTAATTGTCTTTCAGGTTTACCAAAGAAACTCAAGGCAATAACAGAATTGAATGCCAAGATTACTGGCTGAAGCTTCACCAACTTCTATTTCATTTTAAGAAAAGAATAGCTTTTAAAATATTCGAAAAAAAAATCAGTTTCTGATTCATCTTTTTTGAGTTTTAAATTCCTTTTAGAAACTCACTGAACCTGTTAGGTAACCGTTACCACAGCTGGCAATTATATAATTGGACATCTGTTTTTGGAGAATTGACGTGTTGTAATGAACATTTAAGTTATGTTATTTCGGGACTTTAGTTTAACCATAAGTATACAATTATCATTGTAAATTAGACTGGATGTTGATGCAAATCTCTATAATGTTGCATTTTATGTACATTGTTTGCAGAAAAAAATATTTCTTATCGGTTTATGGTTGCAGACTGAAACACACACACACACATATATATATATATATATATATATATATATATATATATATATATATATATATATATGTGTGTGTGTGTGTATGTGTAAATTTTATTGATATTCATTTTCTAAATTATTGTTTTAGAGTTTACTACTTTTTCTTTGTCTAACAAAGTATGTAGTAATTTACTAAGCTTTTTGGTTAGATGTGTCAAAAGGCCATATGAATGGAGCACCCAATGAGACTCGAACTCACTCATATAGGTTTGCTAGTTTCGTTTGCAAACCATTACTCTACTCAAGGCGCCCTGTTCAATAAAGTATGTAATAAAGTATTTTTATCTAATATTATGCAAATATATACGAATGCGTTCATAGGTCATCTGGTCAGTAGGTCTGTGTATCGGGCGACTTGTCAGCAGATGTATTTAAGAGAATGCTTCATATATATATATATAGGACAGTATGCGAATTTTTCAAATATTTCTGTCATTATGCAAATATGTTCTCAGTTCATTAAAGTATCGTTACTTCTATAAATAAAAATCTAGTTTGTATGTGTGTGTGTATATATATATATATATATATATATATATATATATATATATATATATATATAATGTGTGTGTGTGCTGATGAATAATTTTCCTGTTAAGAAAATGAAAAAAAAACAAAACATATATAATGCTAAGTTGATTGTAGAACACTATCAAGGAGAAAAGTCTGCAATTTCAGTGGTCTGGAGTAAATCATTGTATATAATAGGTTCGGGGAAGACTTTATGTATTCTTACTTGATATGCCTCCATTTAGTAACTTCCTGGTTAAAACCTGATGAATGTAATGTGAGTTATATTCTCGGGGCACAAAACTTTGTGTGATCAACTAAATGTGCTTGGTAGATACAATGAGAATTTCTCAGTTACAAGACTCAGCATTCCTATCCGAGGTTGCGGTAAATCACCTGAAAAAGGCCAGGGGTGAAATTTGGCCGAAACGTAGTGAAAGAAGGAACAACGCAAAAACTACCAAGATAAGGAGAAAAAGGCCGCGATGAATAAAAAAAAAAAAAAAATTCCAGATTAAGAAGGCTCATCTCAAAATGATTCCAATTAAAGACAAGACTTTTTCAGGTGCCAGGAACGAAAAAAGAACAGTGTTGTCAGAATCTTTAGGGAAACCATTAATAAAAGAAATAACTCGAAATTGAGTGGAATAAGAAAGATCAAGGCTCATAATAACTGAAATGAATTGAGAGGGAATATAATTTTACTATTATCTTGAAATCTGTTCTATTGATAATCTGGTTGCGAATTTTTTTTTTATTGACGTTTGTATTTAATCTATTATCATTGTTAGTCCTTTGAATAAGTTCAATGTATTCCCCGCGGAAGAGTAGGACATCACCAAAAAAGAGGTCCCTTTGGTGTGAAATTAAGGTCTATCCCATGGCAGTATATCAGTTATGGAGACTTGGGGAATGTAAAATGTCCCTTCATTTCCATTACACCCAGATTCATTCCTCTACAGAGGGGTAAGACCCCCGCCAACGAATGTGCTCGATATGACACTAACCAATCTGAATGGTGAGTTTCTAGTAATACTGGAGCTTTGGGGAATGTGGGGTACCTTTTTATTGCCATCGCTCCCAGCTCCGCTCGGGCCAAGTGTGCTAGCACCTGATAGGGTCCTGTCTATGGTCAAATTGAACGAAACTGTGTACGTATGCTAAACTGAACTACTTGAAATGAAACTGTTTTTTGACTTTGAAACTGTATATTCACTGCTATGGTTTGAATAGTACCACTACTGTTCTTCACGAAGGATGGCTTTGGCATTAAATACCCAACAAAGGTTGATATGCCATTAAACAAAGAAACCAACCCAAACCAAAAAATGTGAATGTAGAATGGACGCAATACCCTAACCTTTAGTATTAAATAAATTTTGACAGATTTACAGGAATTTAAATCAATCAATATAAATCAGTCAATTTAAATGTTTCTAATATAACTTCTGTTTAAATAGTTTTGCACATTCCTATTTATTTTAAAATCGATTACTTTTCCCACCCAGTTGTAGAGTCTTGTACTCTTTTGATGCCAGTTATATATATATATATATATATATATATATAGTAATTAGATGGAAACTCAAACCTGGTTAAGTTGTCTAAATAAATTTATTTCGGCGGAGACTATTACTATACTGTCCGTCTCATCAGATGACTCTTTACATGCTTTACTTGAAGTTGCAGAACAGTAACTGTGGAATTTCAGTTCAATGTGTACGATGAAAAAAAATAATTAAAATTCTCAGGCGAGGGCAGTGGGGGTTTTAGAAATAATAAGAAACAGGAGTAGGACATCTCTTTAGATCAAGAGATCCTAGTTTGAGCACATGTCAAGAATCCCGTAGCAGATGGGATTTCTAAATAATCTAAGCTCATAAATAAATGACTATCCCTATATATATTCTTCATTTATTCCTTATACATCTCTTAATTATCTCAGCTGGTGTGAATTTAGATATTCCCCTTAATTTAATTAGAAACAAGAAAAATGAATAAAATAAAGTTAAAAAACATTTTCTTCAACTACCATGTACCTTTAATCAACCCTAAAAATGGTCAAGAGGAATTAATTACTCAATAGACAAAGGCCTTAATTTTTGGATTAATATCCGAAGTTCACAGAATCATCATCGATATGTAAATCTCCCCGTCCTAAAGATATCAACTACTTAATTAATCGTTATTAATTTCCAATAAAATCCTCATCGTTGTCATTGCAATTACCAACAAATAGGGGCCTCAGTGGCTCTCGGTCAGGATAATTTGATTTTTCCTTTATGTCTACATTTAAACACTAGTTCATTTCGTTCGTTTAATAGTAGTCTGCGATCTCTTAAATTAATTATACTAATTCTTTCATCGATACACAAGTTACATCTACCATTGAAGCTATTCGCGGTAGAAGACTGTCTGACTTTTTCCACTTAATTTAGTGGGGTCTGTCTCTGATCTTTAAGGTTCTAAAATATTGTGATAGGCTGTCTGGTTCTTAAGTCGTGGATTGGAGAAGGAATGGCTGTGATTATACAATCTTTGTTTCCAATTCCCTGCGGAGATGCCTATATAGACTCTCTCTCCATCATTATTATATTCCATAGGAGAAATGCATGCCTAGTATACGACGTTTCTCGAATTGCAACGTCTGCCTAAGAGGCATTCCCGTTTACTTCTACAGTTACAAGACGCAACATCTGGCCGTTTATAATAAGTTCGTTTAGTAACTTCCTGTTATGTTTATTTAAAATGTTATGCATATTCTTGGTGCAAAAGTAACTAATTTCTACTGTGTTCCTATTAAGAATGTTACTCAATGAATTATCCCTAATAAAGTATTTATCCAGGAGGTGTAGGAAGTATTTACCTATATTAATGTCGGTAAGTTTACAAAAAGGCGGGTTAAACCAGATTACCTTTCTATTTCTATTCCTTCCTCGTCTATTCGAGTGATTATTATTATTGTCTCCTATCTTGACGAGTGAGCGGGTCCCACCATTATTACCCCTATCCTTAGAGTCGGGGTCATCCGGGTTTATATACTCAAGTCTTCCTTGGAATACGCTGTTCTTGAGGGCATCATCATATACACGTTTGCTCACCTCAAAATTTCTTTTACCTGAGGATATCCTATTAATCCTCTGTTTACGCCATTAGAAATTTGCCTCAGTACCGACCTTGAGTGATTCGAGGCAATATTTACGTATTTGGCGGCGGAATCTTTCTTAATAAAAGGTTTGAAAGTGTCGTTATTTAGATTTAGCGTGACGTCAAGAAAGTTAATTATCTTTTAGTTCGAGGCTATTTGAATTCGGAGACCTAGTAATTTAAAAGCCCTAATAATTTTCTTCTGTATATTAGAGGTCTTGGGGCCGTTACAGTTCGGGATGAAGATAATTCCGTCATCTCGGTAAAGTCCCACCTGCTCTAAGTCGACAATACGACCCAACGTATCCAAGATGTAAATCTCTACCAAGTAAGTTACCTGAGCTAAATCGTAAGCCCACATGGGGACGTCGAAATTGTCTACGTGACTTTTCATCCAAGTCCTACGGCTTTCGGATAAAATGGATTTCCTACAGACTAGAATAATTTCTACTTCCTCGTCCGTGATGTCCGTATACTCCCTAGCATGGTTCAGGCTCTTTAGCAGTAATTCCAAAGTAATGGACGAGTAGAACTCTATGATATCAAATTGGGCGAAAGAGGACCTTTTCTTGTCCCTAATGTTTTTAAACCAATCGATAGTATCCAGAGTTTTTAGCAAGTTATATTTAGGGTCACTCATCAACCTAGACGTAATTCTCAGCAATAATTCCTTAGATATAAGCCTAGTTCGGTTTTAAGTGGGATTGGTTAGTCTAGCTTGTTTCTCGACTAGGAAGTTTATTTCATGATCCTTTAAAAAACGGAGGCACCCTTTTCTTCTATTTTCCCTAATCTGTCTACTAATTCCATTTTTCTTGCGAATTTAGCCGTTTCCATATTGATTTGTGTAATTGTGTCGTTATGGTTTATTTTAGATAATTCCGTGATCTTATTAAGGATTTAATCATACGAAGTGCATACGATAAGTTTCCAGACCTTTTTCGTATGGATATTTAAAATTGTCGTAGACACTTGAAAATTCATTATCTTATTGCTATAAATCTTATGAGATGACTAATTTTCAGGATTTCATGTTCAAATGAACAGCTACATCAGCAATTGGAATACACCCTACTAAAGCGTGATTGTCACAGCTGGTGAATCTAAAAAATGCAAGCTGACACTTTAGAAGAACGATATGCAATAAAATTCTGTTTTAAACTTAGAAAAAATGCCTGCCACAGAAACGTATAGAATGCTTCAGACTGCTTTTCCACCATCTTGCATGAATCGAGCATCAGTTTGTGAGTGATATAAGATATTCAAGGATGCCAGGGAGTCTGTGAGGGATTATGAGAGGTGTGGCAGGAGTAAGGAAATCAATACACCAAAGTTGATTGGCCGAAGGGTTAGGGTTACTATGTTGAGGTTTTACGGGAGTTCAGAAAGAGATTACATCGGAAGAGGCCAGCACTCTTCAAATCGGCTCAGTGGCATTTCCACCAGGACAATACATCAGTCCACAACTCCATCCTTGTCACAGACTATTTGACCAAGATGGACATCAAGACAGATCCTCAGCCTCCCTATAGTCCAGACCTTGCTCCCTGTGACTTTTGGTTATTCCCTAAGCTCAGAGGCTGTCGTTATGAGACAATTGAGAAGAAAGAGAATGTGACGAAGATCATTGAGATGCTCACATAAGAGGACTTCCATGGTGCCTTCCAGAAGTTTTTGGAACGGTACAACAAGTGCATTGCAGGCGGAGGAGATCACTTAAAAGGGGACAAGAGTTTCTTGTGTTTACTATCTATAAAAGTGCCCATACGAAAAAAGTCCGGAAACCTCTCATATGCACCTCGTATTCACATGGGGTGACCTGACATATTTTGTTAGATTTATCAGCTCTGACCCGAATCTTTCTCGATTTCCTAATTCGTTCTATGTCCCCTCTTATTTTCGCTGGAATGTATTTTTAAAGTTTTTGAATTTTATTTTTTGTACTAGACCGGATTGGTCATCTTCTAACTGGTCCAGTTTGCCGTTGCTTGTTGGTGCCCTTTGCGACTTCAGCCTCCTCACGCTAGGCCTCTGTTCCTTTTGCGAGTCTGAAGAGTTGAGGTAGAAGTAAGCTTTCAATCGCAACCTCTTGATGAAATCCACGATCTTATCCGTAAGGGGTTGAATAAACTCGTGTTTTCCAGGGAAAGGGATGTTCTTCAAGGAGTTGTCTGGCGTGAATTTATCCATTTGCATGAGTAACTGGTATCTTCGGTTTTTCCACGGAGTGCTAAACTCGCAATAAAAATGTGGATTATTCTTGTATAGAATATATGAGGAATATCATATGAATATCGTACACATATAAACTGTAATTCCACATTTGTGGTTCTGCAACTTCAAGTAAGGCATGTAAAAAGGCATCTGATGAGACGGTGGATATAGTAATATATTCTGCCGAAATAAATTCATAATGACAACTTAACCAAGTTTGAGTTTTCATCTAATCACACTCTATACGCTCTGAATGTGAATTTTGTTATATGCCCGCAAGGGAATAAGTGATGTATCAATAGACATACATCAAGCACTCGCATAGATTTATGATATTCCTCATATATTCTGTACAAGAATAATCCAAACCCACAGTCTTCGGACGCTGACTGGATATTATGAATAATATATATTCATTCACGCACGTATAACATATACAAATTAAATAATATTAAAAACAGATGCGAAAATTTATTTTGCTTAAATCAAAATGAAATAATGCAAGAAATGTCTGCTTTTCACCGAAATATATCTTCATTAAGGAAAATTGTCGGAAAGAATATATTTTCTTGTATACTATTGATTTCTAAACATTTATTTTCATGTATGTGCCAAATTTGTGAGATTTACCCAATACCTTTTTTTTTTCTATAAAATAATCCTAAAACAGTCTCACGAAAAACAAGGAGATGATTTTGCTTTTTTTTCCTGAGAATATCATGTTAGTCCAATCAGTTAGGTCTGTTGAATAGACCTAGTGCATAGAGGTAAGAATCCCCAACGTGACTCTTGAAGATAACATTACACCATCTGATGATGAGGCTCCAGTCCTGGAATCCTTATTGTCATTACTCCCATATCCACCCTTAATTTAAACGGTAGTACCTATTAGGATCCCTTTTATTGGTCTAATAGGACTTTAATCCTTTGGTAATCTTGAAACCATTTCTTTTGAATATAATTACTAGATTTGAATAGCAATATTCAATTGTGTGCAAATAAAACTACTACTCTTAGAAAGCAATAGTCGAAACCATTTAACTCTGTGCAAACAAATAAACTCTGGCTCATTTAAAAAAACTATCCATTAACGATTCTTTTACAAATCATATACAGTTAATAGATGTATATGGAGGATTTGGCATTAGATAATCTACAAGGATTCATATGCTGTAAAACATTACCAACCAACAAACCAACTGTATCATGTAGTCGTTTAAAAATCAATCCAAAATCAGACTTGTCAATTTTACATAACACTTTTCTGGCAATGTGCATCAGAGTTTACGTCGTGTCACTGTATGATTATTTTAATGCCTAAAATTTTTTTGGTTATACTTTGATTATGAACATAACTATATTTTCAAAATAGATAGAAATCATTTTTTTAAACTCGCACTTTCTTTTATTTGTCTATAATTATAATTTGTTTGGACAGTTATATCGTTTTAAGTGTTTCTATCGAATACTTATAATTTATGCAGAATAACATCTTTTAAAGTTACTAATTGGTCTGTATTGTCGTTGGTGCTGTTCGAACGGTCTCTCAGCGCTTTGGAAAGAGACTAGGAAAACTGAAAATCACGGTGATTACCAAGCTTATCAAGACCATTTCAGTGGTGAGATCAGTACAGTAAATTAACACAGAATAATTAATGAGACTTGCTCTCACTCGAATTTCAATGAAAAACATAGTTAAATCTAGTGTGAAAAATTCAAATAATAATTTGACCATATGAACAAATGATATATGCACAAACCAGCATCTGTCCTAGAAAATGACTCGCACAATCTCCTTTGGGACTTTGACATACAGACGGATCCCCTAATCTCGGTCAGAAGACCAGACCTAATAATAAAAAAAAAAACAAACAAAAATAAAAAACAATTTGCAAAATTTTCGAATTTGGTGTCCCGGCTGACCACAGAATAAAACTGAAGAAAATTGAAAAAAAGGATAAGTACCTGGACTTTGCAAGGGAATTGAAAAAACTATGGAACTTGAAGGTGACAATTATACCAATTGTGATTTAGTTCTGTAAATCAAATACTATTAAAGGGACTGGAGGATTTGGAAGTTGGTGGTCTAGGAGAGACCATCCAGACTACAGCATTATTGAAAACGACCAAAATACTAAGAAGAGTCCAGGAGACGTGCTGTTACTCAAACTCCAGTGAAAGGCCATCAGCTAACGGTGGTGTGAAAAACTCAAATGAGTAAATAATAATAATAATAATGTTAGTACATAGTTACATTGTTTCAAGCATTACACATCAATACTAACAGATTTATTTGACCCATAGATGAAAACATAAAAAGGTACAAATACACGGTCAGTGGACATTAGAGTAATAGCAATTATGGGACATTTTACACTATCCTTAACACCAGAACGAAAACTGCACTACTGGCTTTTGATAAAAATGTTAGACTAGGTTATTTGGTGGGGTTTCGTAAAGTAACATGTCTTAGAGAAGGATGTGCTGCTTTCAAAAACTGGAGTTGTGGCACCTTAGTGCAATTATTAGCTTATCTCAAAAGTATGGCTGGTTCTATCCAAGCCATCGCTACTATAAACAAATAAACTATGAAAGTAATCCAATGGTGAGCATTATAAACCGAACTATTTTTCTCTTATACTTCGCGATCGATA